>CABHPP010148703.1:0-51376 GCA_902168425.1 Peromyscus attwateri
TTTTTTCCTAAAAATTTGAATATAAGATGTTTTTCACAAGTAGCATGGTCATGATGGTTATTACACTTTTAAGCAGCATGTACACTTTAGAGGAATTTAAAACACAAGCTCCTGCAAGGACCCGGGGGATCATGTGTATGAATGAAATGGCTTGCCCTCAACTTGGTTTTCATCATCAAAGAGAAAGAGAGAGAGAAAAGCACAGGGACTAATGAGCACATTTTCTCTGAAGAGAGCGGATGCTAAGCATCCTAGCTAATTGTTACCACACAGAAATTTAATATGTATTACATCATCCAGAAAGTGAACGCTATATGTACATTATAAACATACATGATTATGTTATTACATGTATTATACATGTATATTTTCAAAGAATAACCATAAATTAGGATACCAAGGCAGTCTCACATATATATGTATGTGTGTGTATTTGTATGTATATGTGTGTATGTATATGTGTGTATGTATATACGTATATATGTATTGATAAGTGAGATCCAAATATGGGCCAGGTTTGCTCCATCTCAATATTACATGGAGGGATCAATTCATTATTATCTTCCAGCAGATGATTAAAAAAAAAGGAAGAGAACTTCCACTAAATAATTATTGTTGTATTTCTTATTATTATTGTTTAATGTTTTAAATATTTTGTTTGCATATATTTTTTAATGTTCATTATATGCATAATAGAGGTAATACATGTTACTGTGTATTTTATTATATTCCACAATACATGTTCTATTTGCTAAACATTCAGCGGTTCAAAATTTTGGAAGAAGAAATACAAATATTTTAAAATAAATTTAAATGTATGTCTGCATGTTCTGGGAAAAACAAGTTGCTCAAAGTTCTATGTTGTGAAAAATTCAACAGTATTTTAGCTATATGATTTCCTAAAGCCATATTATCATAAAATACCTAGCTCTGTGGATCTCAAAAGTATCTAATGCTATAATAACATTAAGTTGCATTAAGGTTGAAGCATTAAAGCTTGTTTTATTGACAAAATTATTAACTTCTTAGTAACAAACTTAGAGGGAATCCATATTTATCAAGTGATAGGTTCTTTCTATTATAAAATGTGTGTACATTAGAAGAAGAAGAAATTTGTAGAGATATCATGGTTAAAATGTCCCATAAACATTTCTTGATAATGTTATAATATAATAAACATCGAACACCATGAGTAATGCTATCCTTTTCAAATGTATCTGTGAGCCAGCACTTACAGACCTCCTTTAGGTTGTTTTTGTCTCCACTGTACTCCAGTAAGGCTGACTCAGCTTCTCTTATCTCCTTACTTAGTGGGAATGCTCACATTGTCTTACCATTACAGAGGATGCAATGTGGAACCTGCAGAGATAGGCTGCAGTCCTTATGCTATTTGCGTTCTGTACCCAAACAGCTCTGTTTTATGTGGTTTTCTCTTTTCTTTTCTTTTTTAGCTTCAATCCATGAAGACCTGTGCCATGAAGACATCATATTAAGTGATGCAGCTATCTAGCATAATTGGTTCTAACTTGATATTTTTAAAATGCACCAATGAAAGAGTTTTGAAAAATGTTTCTGACGTGTTGACTGTTTTGAGTCAAAGGCACTTGAAAAGCAGCCAGAACAAGAAGATAATTCTGACTTCCTTTCTGTTTTGTAAAAGCAGGAAATATGAACAGTGTCATCCCTATACTAAAGGAAGCAATAATCTTCTCATCAAGGACAGGAAGTTCAAACTAGTAGAATTCTGTACAGACCCAGTTAAAATTAGCTTATCTTCTCAACTTCCCCATGAAACTTAGCTGCTTTCTGTGGCTCAGTATTCTGGTCCATTTAATATGTATGTAACTGACCTAAATGCTTTTTTTATGTTCATCATTTCTTTATGAAAGTTATTTTGTCATGTAAAATTATTTAACTAAATTTGTATGCTTTCCTCCCATTGGGCAGTCGTGTTACTTTAATTGCCAGGCTCAGACAGAAAGAAACCCTAGTGTAAATGAGGTAAAATCTACCTTATTTCTCTACACCAACTCTTATCAGTTATTTAATTTCATTCTCTCGTTTCTTTTCTCTCATCTATTTTTATCCAAAACATATTCTAACAAAGAATATATTAAGTTTAAAATAACCATGAATTGAAAATATAAGACATTATTTTTAAATCATCAGACCTAATATTATTATGTCTGTAGGGATAATTTTTCTAAATTATTTTCTTACTGACATTCTTATGGAAGCAAAAAAGTACACTTTTAATCAGTTTAGAATGTTTTCTGAGGGGGAACTATTTTTTCTGTCTTCTTAGGTTCCATTATTGGGGGCTTGAGAATGTAGCTGACAATATGAACATTCATAAGTTTAAGAAATGGAATGTCTGTACATATGGAAAACATGAAAGGAAAAGCTTACTGAGTGTTCACAGATGAGCACTTATACTCCTGACATTGCACTGGAGAGGGGCAGGAGAAGATATCTCTATGGAGGAACAATGGCTGCCCCACCATCAGGAGACAGGAAGGTCTAGGACAATGTGATGATATTTGTTTATGCAGCTGTGGATCACTGGCTCATTGTTACTTTTCCTGCAGTCAGAAAACTCCCATGGAGAAGGGCAGGTGTCCATGGCAGCCCCCTCCAGAAATTTCCCTGTTAAGGAGAAATGTGATAAGGCTGCTTTCCACTTCTGTTGAATCTCAAGTGCTGTCAGTTATTGTGACCTTTATGCCAGTTTTGGGGTCTCACTAGGTCCCCCAAATACCAAGTCTTAACAGCAAAACCCAACCAAACAAAAAACTCCTTTAGAGTTTGTTTTACCCATGAGATTTGCTTATTAAGTACTTTCCTGGCATTGTGGTGCATGCCTTTAATTCTAGCAGTTGGAATGCAGAGGCAAGTGGATATCTATGACTTTGAGGTCAGCCTGGTCTACAGAGTGGGTTCTAGACCAATCAGGGCTGTAATATAAGACATTGTCTCAAAAAATAAACAAACTCAAAAATCTTCTAGGGGAATGGAGCACTGACCCAGTGGTTAAGAGCATGTACTGCTATTGCAGAGGACCTGAGTTTGGTTTCGAGCACCCACACCAGACAGATCAGTCACCAGCAACACCAACTCCAAGGTATTTGATACTCTCCTCAGGACTCTGAATGCAACTGCACCAATATTCTCTCTCTCTCTCCCTCTCTCCCTCTCTCTCTCTCTCTCACACACACACACACACACACACTTAAATTTATGTATAAATCTTTAAAAACAACTTTTCTAGCAATTTCAAAACATACTACTTGAATCTAATTGAGTTTGCTGTTTGAATAACGTTAATAAACTAGAGCTTAGAATTTCTTAACATCACACAATAAACCAAGCAGGATAACCTGAAAAAATACACTCAGCTTCAATTAAGTAAATAGCAACTGGGAGCCAAGACTTGGAAGAGGAAACAGAGCAGAGATGGGACTCTAGAGTGCAGGCTAGGTATTCATCTGGTGTCTTCAAAAGATAAAGATCAAGGCCAATGACCTGGCGAGTCAGGACACTGCTTCACTGTCACTACCACACCAAATACAATGGAAATATTAGTAATTAGTGTCACTATGAGATACGGAATAATATCCATTTTCACAGCACTCTTTCTAAAAGCAAGCTATTAAAACAGCAATTAAGTGAACTTCACAAAGTTTCTAAACATTATCTGTAAATAATAAACAAGCACATGACTTGTTAACATATAAGGTAGTCATGTCTAACTACAGAAGTCAACATCTGTTCTCCCTGGAAAGAAAAACTCATTCCTAATTTGCCGTTCTAGGTATGACACCACTATTGGTTCAAATTTTCTTAGGTCCATGATAATGTATATGCTTATTTTTGTTGTTCATAATTATGATTTAATTAACTTAAATGTTGAAATAAATGAAGAATGATCAATTGAATCCTATTATTATAAGTAGAAAATAACGAGGTAATGAAATTTTAAAAAAATACTTTTTTATTAGTATGAAAACAATTAATTGGCAATTACTTATTTCTGAAAAATTTAAATCTCTTAATGTACAAACACATATGTAAATATTCTTTATGTTATCGTTAACTTAAAAAAATGATTATGCTATCATCTCTGTGCTCTAGACTGCTGCAAACTAAATCACAAAGAACAAATACTTTTGTCTAAGATCAAAAATGAAAGAGGAAATGGCCTGGATTAAAATTTAGTATGACTTGCAATTCTTCATTCTTACTGCACATTGTACTGTAAGTCCACCTGAAATGTGCTCAAGGAAACAGGTCACATATCCCTGAAGCAATTTCTGCTGAGATTGAACAGTTGGTGTTGCTTTCTGCAGTTCTCCAGATCAAACCTGAACTTTGTGTATAATAGGTCAGTGCTCACCAAGGAGCTACAGCCCTAGATCTTCTTTTCCTCGGACAGCATCTCCAGCATCTCCATGGGTGGCCAAATTGGTCTGACATTTTGAAACTCCTTCCTCTGCTTCTCCAATACTATTGCCTCACTGACTTGTATTATGAAAAGTGATACAAGAAAAGACACATTATATGTGACAGAAAATTTGTCATTAGCTCACTACCATTCTGCTGTCAATGATTATTTGTAAATCTGTAATATAAAAATATGTTTAGATCTATCCAAAATTAAAAGCAAAAGTATACTGAAGACACACACATTTCCTTCCTCTATAATATTATAGGAGAAAAATAAATAAGGGATTAGGGAATGAGCATGCTAAAACAGCTTTATTACCTAGCTACTGCAACAGGTGCAGTTTCAAGTGCTTGTGTCTTATACACTGAAGTTAAAAGTGTCTAAGAAAGTATTTGTCTAAAGAGAGTATTTCTAAAAACATTTATCTAGCATCTAAATAACACTGGCTAGATACACAGTCAGTCATTTCTTTTAAATCCATTGCTTAAGAGCAGTCTTTTGGATTTTGTCCTAACACTGTTGACAAACATCTGTTGAGTATGGAAAGCCCTATTATATTATAGAAGTTATTACAAAAATTATATAAGAATCAAAGACATATATGAAGATTATTTAAACGTGTCTATGATGTTAGAGTATAGACTATAAATTATTTCAGAAAAGCCACAATTTATTGGGGAGTGCCAATGCTCAGTTGCAAGGATTCACTAATTGTGTGTGTGTGTGTGTGTGTGTGTGTGTGTGTGTGTGTGTGTACATGTGTATGTAAAGTCTAAGATGATTCTAGAAACAATATTTATTGTTTTAATGTATAATCATCTTTACTACTTTTGCAATTATTTTTTACTAATGAAGTAAATATTAACCCTTATTAAAGAAGACTTGGGTAGATATTTTCTTTGCATTTTATGCTGTATCTCAAAATGCTTTTAAAGTAGATAGTTCACTAAAACAGAGGCTAATAAAAAAGAGCAAAGCAGAGGTCAATTACCAAAGTAGGTCATGATAAATATAGTACAGTTCGCCTACCCAGTAGTAATCTGCATGTGTCTTTAACTTAGATATTATAAATATTGATTATTTATTTTAAAATATAAAACATATACAATTCATTCATTGTACTTAGAGGAAACCAAATATATCTATAGAAGTAAAATGACCATTATTTTCAAGCCATATAGACTTTGCAATTGATTTGGGTCTGTTCTCCTTCCACCTCTACTCATAGACAAAAGGAAAATAAATACTTGGGTGGGTTCTACTGTGTTGTTTTCAATGAAATATCAAATCTAGATGTTGTATGTTACACATTGAGTGTTTAGTACATTTTACTTGCAATGCAAACTATTCATTTTGAAAAAGTTGAATGAAATAATTAACTAGTCATTGAGAAGCAAAGGTTAGCCCAGTGCCCAATAGAGTAAATAAACAAGTTACATCTTATCTTCAGGGCAACTTTTGTCTTTGCTACAACAAATATTCTTTCTCATTCTTAAGTTTACCTCTAATCTTTTTATTGTGCATGTATTATATATATGATGGACCCTTCTCCATATTAATAATGCATTTCTCATCTTCCATTATGTTCTAGCTTGAAAGAGATCAGTCCCATTCTGCTCTTGTGTTGTTGGTACAGTTTGAATATTCAGTTGAAGCCTTCTGCTTTTTCACAGCTCTTAAAATTAAGAAAAACATTCATGAAATCAACTTTCTTCTGGGAGTGAGAGAATCTTAGGCTAATTCCTTAACTTCTGAAGAAGAGAAACTGAATCCAGGGACCCTGTAAGGCCCCTGTGACACCATGCCCAGTGAGGAGTGGAAGTGGAGCTGGAGTTCACATTCCTTAAGACAGTGCATCCTTTCCTCTAGGTTCCAGCTTTAATGGTGTCACAAGGGAAAATCATCTGAAGAGGAAGTCACTTCACTCTCTTTCTTAGCAAACTGTAATAATTCTGGGTAAAATAAGGTTTCCCTGAGAGAAAAATGGGTAGGTACACTCATACTTTGTTCTTGAATTATACTAACATAGGCATATCATGTTTGAGGAATACCTTCTCCTTTTCCACATTTTTTCTTCTATGTATAATAAGTTGCCATTGCTTTCCCAGGAGCACAAGAAGAGGCCTGGTGCTTCTTCTCTGCCCTTGTTCAGTTTCGAGCATGTAGGGGTCATTCCAAATTTGATACTAGATTGAAAGGTAAAAGCAGAGAAGACTTTTTCCAGATGGAACTGTATTTAATTAGGCAGTCAAGCCAATCCAATTCTGGCATGTGGCAGCTTACATCTCTTACTGAGAGGCAATTTGTGAAATAAGACATTGACTAAAATAAACACAAAGCCAAACTAAGATATTAACTTTGAAGGTGATGGATAGTAATACGGTGCTATTGTATCCTGAGAGCCTTGCAATTATCATTTAATTATGCCAATTTTATCATTGTAACATTTTCATGCTGGGAAAACAGTGCTGGAAGAAAAGCTTCCTCAGGACCAATTTTTAAATGAAATAAACTCATATCTAATTTATCTTTTACAAATTTAACTAAAATCTGTACAAAAAAGTTTAAAACACAAAGATGACTCTCAATCAAAATTTAAAAGTACGTTTATAATATTAGAAATTATGCTTAGGATGTTTTAATGTACACTTAATTTGACTTAGTAATTTGCTTTGCTATATCAGAATTTTCATTGCAAATTTCAGCCAAGTATAAAAAAATCAATATTAATTTGCATGGTATGGAATACTATTGGTTTCTTTCCATCAATAGTGATGAAATAAATGGAAATCAAAACAAGGAAATATCAGCTCACATCTATAACATTTCTTTTCAAAAACTAGTCTTTTGTTGTTGTTGTTGTTGTTGAGACCACAGTACATCAGAATTTGTGCTTTAATTGTAAAACCATTTATCAATGGCTTAAATTGTAGAAATACTTAGAACCCTGTGGCTTTGTATAACAAACTCACAGTATCCTGTAAAACAGATATACGTTCAAATTTTTACTATATGCGCAACATAACAAATGGGTATGAAAGTATCATTGTGAAGACTTGGTAGTAACCTGATATGGTGCCCATCATGCTATAAGATGTTGAAAGATGAGTGAATTTTCTTGTTCTAAGTATGTTTATTTAAGTAGGTGGGAAGATCTGAAGGAAAAGCAGAAAATAAAACAAATTGATGGATGCTATGTAGTATTTTATTGCTCTCATTACTTTGCTCAACTCAGTTTAAATGTGAGGTTTCTAGATTCACAAGTAAAATGTAAGATGAACAAAAGTTAAGATTTCTAGAAAAAAAAATACAGAATTTCCCTAAGAAATAAGACTCATCAACGTCATGGTAGACAAAACAAATCTCCATAGGAAAAATTACAACTCTGAAGCCGTAAATATAAAAACTAATAGATGTGAAACTAATGAGACAACATTTTGAATTTCTCGGAAGGCAGCTGACATTTTTACAGGTGACAATGACATTGTTTCCATGATTTCCAAACAGTCCCTAACATATTGAACTTATGCTTGAAATTAATTTCTCAATCTTGAAGTCATTTAGAAATGTGTATTGAGATAAACCAACTGACTATTTCTTCGGTTATTGCCAGCAAGTATTTTAACATTTTATTGTACTTAGAACAATATGATGAATTAAAAAAAAAATCATTTTAGTGAAGGTTTGGTGAATCTACTTAAGAAATTAGAAATTCAAATTAACATGGAAATATATATTTCACTATCTCTTCAGAGAAATGTTTGAAAATGTATTTGTTGCAGTTAAGATTGGGATAAAATACATCCATCATACACTGCAAAAAAGTGTTTGTGTGGCATGTCACATCTATACTTCAACCACAACCTTTTTAAAACAGAGTTAAATGTGAAAGGGGGCTATTAATGTAGATCAGTTCATAGTGTTTGCCTGGAATGCACTAAGTCCTGGATTTGGTGCCCAGTACCACATAACAAAGGTATGGTGGTCCATGCCTGTAGTTCCCACACTCAAGCTGTGGAGGTAGGAGACTCAGAAACTCGGAGTTATCCTTAGCTGTATAGTGAGTTTGAGGCCAGCCTAGGCTACATGAGACCCTATCTTAAAAAAAAAATAAGAATGAGTAAGAGAATGAAAACTGAGCAATGGGAAAGAAACAAGGAAAACTTGTGTCCTTACAACATTGTGAAAAATGCAATAAAAATGAGAAGACCATTGACAATCCACACATTCCACAATAAAACAAAGAGCCTGGAGAAGATTAGAATTAAAAAGTCAATTGATTTGGTAATAGACATTAAAAAATAACATAGATGGACTATTTGTACATTGGAAAAGGTTCAGGTCAATGTTAAGGACAATGGGGATTATGTAAGGATTTCAAGTCAGGTCAGCATCAGGTGGGATCAGCCCAAGTTGAAGCACACTGGTGTAGAGCAGACATTCATGCTTAGTATTTGTTTTCAAGTAAGGCTGCAGTATCCTGTGTGCATAATATCACCTGTTGTGATATTGCATAGTCTTTTGTTGAACCAGAAGCTGTCCATGTTGACTTCCCAGGTTTATCAGCATTATTACTATTAGTATTTATTGGTAGTATTATCACTATTTTGTTAGACTACATTTGTATTTCTGTGACAAAATCACTTATGCTCATTGTTTCAGAGGGCTCTGTTTATAGCATTTTGTTCTCATGCACTCAGTTAAAACATCATGGTGGTGAGATTGTGTGGCAGAGACAGGCCTTCACCTGTGGTGCACAGGAAGCAGAAAACAAGGAGAGCAGGAAGTTGAAGTTAGATAACATGCCCCCAATGATCTACTCTCACTAATTGATTTCCTTTGACCAGGCCCTATCTTCTAACGTCCCCAGATTCTTACAAACCAGTGCCACCAGCTACCAACAAAACATTCAGCATATCAGGCCCTGGGAGAAAATCCCCATTCAAACTATACCATAGGATTTGATGAAAAGTGATTCTGTTTTAATTCTGAGAACTTTCCCACATAACAACTAACTTCTGAACACTCAGTATTATAAAATTATTTTACTATTTCAAAGAAAAAGCTAAGTAGAATTATTTTTTAAATTATCTTGTGTGTATGCACATGTGTGCATGCATGTGCATGGGGATGTAGGTGTGTAGGCCAGAGGGCATCTTTCATGCATTGATTCTTCCCACCTTGCTTTTGAGGCATGGTCTTCTTGCTGTTTCTGGTGCTGTTCTGAGCACTCAAGATTGCAGTCTCCTGTTTGTACCTCCCATCTCATTATAAAGGTGCTGAGATTATAGTGGGGTGTTACTGATCCCAGCTTTCTTACTCTTTTAAAAAGTACTTCCTTTTAAAAGTAAATTTAAAAAATAAAAAAATAACTGCTTTTACTTACTGAGCAAGATCCTCCGTTACCTCAATGTGATTTTCATTTTTTTTTCATTTTTCTTTTTTTATTAAGAAATTTGTTTTTATTCAGTTTACGCATCAAAGATCCCCTGTGATTTTCATTTTGAAACCATTATCTTTCCTGCTTTCCACCATCTCTATGGCCTTGGTGAAAGCAATTATTATAAAGGGTAGATTAGAAGGATCACAGACAGCCTGACTCAGAAGAGCAGGGCTGGTGAGGTCATCGATTTCCAAACTTTGAGGGGATGAAAATCACCTGGACATCCTGTCACATTTCACTTCCAGACTTCTCCTGACATCCGGATTCAGTAGAATTGAACTGAGTCTGAGAATATACCCTTTTGGAAAACACAAGCTCCACAAGTGAACTTTATCATTAGGAAATGTTGTGAAATCCGGAAACCCTGAGCCCAGCTCCACTTCTTCTGCCAGGAGAAGATGTAGCCAAAGGCTATGTGTCCAGGGAGTTAGTCCAGATGTGAGGCTTCCACCACTGTGTCCTGGAACTTCTCTCTTGCCCCTTTTTTTTTTTTTAAAATTCTGATCTCTGTAGGATTTCTAAATGACTTCACCAGGCAGGCAAAATAAATTTGATGGAAATATATAGAACCTGTCATAGAAAAGTTATACAATTTTCATTGACAATATATATTAAAATGTGTTTTACATTGTAATATACTACTTACATGTGGTGTTATATCATGGAAAAGAGGATTCACTAATTAAATTGTAAATAAGTATTAAAATACCAAGATGTGGTGGTTGCACAAGAATGCCTCACATAAGCTCATGTGTTTGAATACTTGGTCCCAGTTGGTGGAATTGTATGTGAAGGATTAGGAGGTGTGGCATTGTTGGACAA
Source organism: Peromyscus attwateri (assembly GCA_902168425.1). Lineage (NCBI taxonomy): Eukaryota > Metazoa > Chordata > Mammalia > Rodentia > Cricetidae > Peromyscus > Peromyscus attwateri. The sequence goes on from CABHPP010148703.1 coordinate 10,710, forward strand.
GGTATGTTACTGGGAGCAGGTTTTGCAGTTTTAAAAGATGTACACCATTCCCAGTGTGCCTGTGTCTTTCTGTTTTATAGATCAAGATGTGAGCTCTCAGCTGATCCTGCCAGCTTGCCTTTGCTTCACCATCATGAACCCTAATCCTTAGAACCACAATCTCAATTAAACACTTTCTTTTATAAGTTGCCTTGGTCATTGTGTTTTGTCACAGCAATAGAGAAGTAACCAAGACATGTGACATTTATATTAAGTGTAGATATATAAATCTCTCAGCTGCCCTAAATCCCATTAGAATTTCTTAGAGGTAGCCACATTGGAAGGGTGTGGAGTTTAAAAGACACAGGCTAAAAAAGGGCAAACTGGAAGCCCCTGAGATGTGGTGATATTTTATTTGTATGTTAATAAATAAAGTTTGGCTGAAGATTAGAGGTCATAGTCAGCCATAAACAGAAGTCAGGCGGTGGTAGCACACACTCTTAATCTGATCACATGGCAGGCAGAGTCTCTGTGTGTTCAAGGGCACAGCCAAGCGTGGTGACACACACATTTAATCCCAGTACCAACCATAGAGAACTGGAGATCTGTATAGGCAAGCAGTGACAAGGAAGTGAGGTGGCTGGGCTAAGAGCCAATGAGAAGGCAGAACAGCAAGGCAATAAAGGCACAGGTTAGACAGGAAGAAGCTGGTTTGGTTCTCTTGGGAAGCGATGGCAGTGTGGTGAGCTAAGGTTACTTGGCAGCTATCACTAGAGCGCTGATCTCTATGGCTTTCACGCCTGTATTTGGCTCTGTGCTTCTTGTTTAATAAGACTGTTCAGAAATTCGTCTACACTGAGACCCAAATTTGCCACAAATTTTACATGTTTTAGATAAAATTCTTTAACATGAAATTCCATGTGAATAGAGTTCTATAGCTTTAAGCAGCCAGTGACCACTGAATTCCTCCTAGATCATCCACACACAAAGAGAGGCTTTGATCATCAGTTAAATGAAAATCAAATCACCTTCCTTATAGGAACAGGAGATATAGAACCATATCTTTCCAGACTAGAACATTTGAATAGAACATTTGTAGGTGAGTAGAATAAATACTAAAACATAATATTCAATCAAATTATATGGGTAATGTGCTCATCACTCTATTATACTGTGCATGCACAATGCTCATTTTTTCACTCCTGGAATAGATTTTAGTAAATATATCAAATGCAGAAAAGGAATGTAGTGGGTCTTTAGAGTAAGGATGTCTCCTTTAATCTGCAAAACAAAACCCTGCTCCAGTATTACCTTATGGTTAGTTCTATGAAGAAATCTGATGTCATTGCTTCACCTCTGAATGGCACAATTTAATGACCACCCTGGAGTGGGGCTCAGTTGCTGGCATGTATAGCTTATATTCAACACAAAATTAGAACTCCATAGTTCAATCAAACAATTTTTAATAGCAAGAAAATTTTCTAAGAGTTTAGGTCTTTGAATCTTAGATGTGTACAAGGCTCTAAAACATTAACTCAGTCTCAGTATTTAGATCACACTTTTCTGTTTTTTTGTTCTAATACTGATTTGTCTGCATGTATATCTCTCTATATAGTTATACAACTTATTCTTTGAGAATTTTCTACATGTATACAATTTATTTTATCATAGTCACCTCTACTCCCTCCAACAATAGATGCCCCCCCCCACATTATCTTCTTAATTCAATGTTTTTTTTTTTTTTTTGGTAACTTTTATGTAACCCACTGAGTCTAATTACTACTGCCCATTTAGCATGCGTGTGGACCCATCCACTGGAGCATGGTTAACCTACCAGGGGGCATATCCTTAAAGACCACAGACCCCCATCCACAGCCAATATATGTCAATAACAATGGGTGGGGACTCATATCCTCTCTCATCCATATGGAATGTTGACCGGGTTATCCTGTGCAGGACTTGTGCAGGGAACCACAGACGCTGTGAGCTCGTAAGTGCAATAGTACTGCCATGTCTGGAAGACACTGTTTTAGCAAGTTCCCCTGAGTTTCTGGATCTCACAATCTTTATGCCCCTTTTCCACAATGTTCCCTGAACCTAGGAGAGATTGTTGGCTATAGATGTCTCATTTATGGCTGAGCGCCCCAGAGAAACTTGTTTTCTGTATTTTGACCAGCTGTGAGTCCCTGCATTAAATGTCATCCACTACACAAAGCTTTTTTGACAAATACTCAGAGTTGCACTAATATATGAGTATAAAGATCAATATTCTATTACTGATTTTATATCATTTGCTTACTAATATTATCAGCATTCACATTTAGTAATCATAATAAAAGGAAAAAAATAACAATCTTAATTATTAGAAAAAAATTGGACTTCTACTAGCTTTGTTACTTCTTAAGTAATTTCTCAGAAGTGTATAGTGATTTTAAAAATAAAACTGACTGTGGTGGGTCCTTGATAAGGACCTGAAGTCAAACCCCAGGTCAGGGTTTCTGGTTGAAAACAACATAAAATGACTCTGGATAAAAGTCTCATCTCCTTTGCTTTATTTCCCAACAAATCTTAGATACTTACTCTGATCTACATTTGACTATATGAAATGAAATCTTAGTATATTCACAACTTCTTTCCCAGGGTGGAGCTATAATTCAGTGGTATAGTGTTTACCTACTATGTATAAGGCCCCCAAATGTGTGCACTAATGTCACAACAAAAATAAAAATAATCACATTCTTATTTTAAGTCTAGAAGATCAGGGAACAATATCAATTTGAATAATGCACACTTTTTCATAAAGACTTAACTATTCCACCTGAAACAAATTGAAATATTCCTCTAAAATAAAGATGAACTCTAGAATCTGGGTCCATAGAGAAGCATTGATATGATGGCATGGGTTCAAGTCAATGTCTATCTTCCTTTATGCTGTGTTGTCTTTCCATAACTGAAGGAAAGATGGTCTCACATAGATGTAGTAGGGTTCATCTATCAACCTGAAAAATGGAGGACAGGTCAGGAGAATCTTAGCCAAAGAAAACAGTACAGAGTATTTGACATAGAATGTTGTAGGATCATGGCAAACCATGACTGTAAGATGTTCCTTGCTGAGAAGTATAATTAGAGATCATTCTGCAAGGCACATATAGACCAAATTCTAATGGGTCAGATTTAAGTTGAATAGAAATGTATTGGAAGGATGCCATGAACTCAAAAATGAGTGAGCCAAAACATCAAGTCAAGCAATGTCATTAGGAAGACTGAGGCACTAAGTAATTGCTTAGTACCTTAATCCATGCTTCTTGCTATTCACTACTAAAATGTTCTCCTCAGTTTATAATTTCTAAATGGCCTTTGATTCTTTATATCATTTGCTCAACATTCAAAGTGGTGAACACTAACATCTGGATAAGAGGTGATGCACCTGTTTCACAGCTGGGATCAGAAGAGATATGAACTGTCTAAGAAGATATATTCAAACCCCTCTTTGACTCAGGTAATGTGAGACTTGTGCTCTGTGAAAGGAATTCGAGTATAAGAAAATGTGAATGTGACTAAAAATCCATCAATAGAGAGAAGTTAAGAGGAGTGTGAGAAAGCAGAGCGGCTGCACGTAGGCGAGATCATAGCTTCACCTGGGCATGGTGTTAGTGAGTGGTCTCCACCCTCCTTTGACATAAAGTAAATCCAAAGAGAATGAAGGTTGAATGTCCATAGAAACCTTAGTACACTTTTGCTGGAAATTACTCAATTCCTCAAATCCCAAGTTATTTGGTCACATACAATGAAATGGTCAATCTGGGAATAAAAGCAGAAAAACAGTTATTAGTATAACTTTATTCCTTTTGTCCTGTATCGATAGAGTGCTTCAGAGTGAGTGGTTATATATATGTATAGCTTATTATAACAATGTATAACATTATAACAATGTATATATATATACAATGTATAGCTTATAACAATGTATAGCTCATTCCAGAAACTTAGATCTGAAAAGCACTAGTTCTTATTTTCACTGTGAAAAAGGACATTAGGAAATAATAACTGAGAGGTCTGGGAAGATAGTTTCCAGGACATGGATCTGAGTCTCCTTTTCCTCTCTGATATCCTCCTCAACAAATCACAAAAAATCTTCTCCAATTTTTCTTCCCCCAATTCATACCATTATCCCAGCCTCCAAAACCATGAGGCATTACTGGGAACACACCAACTGAGCAGGACAGGGAAACAAATAAGCCAACTGAAGACCTTCACCACTCGCTCATCCCCTCCAAATACAATCCTCCAGTCTCATCCCTAGTTCTGCAACAGAACACCAGCTACATCCTTCCTTCCCTCCACACGCACATCACCTGTGGGTCCCACAGGCCACCATCCTCTCTAACCTCCCTCCCCCAACTCTTTGCTTTATCTCAGCCCTCAACTCCAGAAGGCACCCCCTGCTAACCCACAGGACAGGCCTGCCAGAAAACCAGGTGGGCTGACTGCAGATATTCTCTTCTCCCCTGCTTCTCCAGCCTCAATCCCCCAGTCTCATCCCCAACTCCGTAGCAGAATACCTGCGGCAGACTTTTCTGCCCCCATTCCCATCTTCTGCCTATATCACAGATCTTCTCCTTCTTATCTCCATCCCCCAAATCTTTGCTTTATCCCAGCTCCAAAACCCAGCAGGTACCCTTTGTGAACCCAAAAGCTGCTCTTCCCAGAGTAACAAGTAGCCTGAAAGCAGACCTACACCTCTCCTTCTGCTCCTCCAGAACCAAACCCCTAATCTCATCCCCAGTTTTCTAGCAGTAAACCTCTTGTTTCCTTTCCTCACTAGCCCCGTCCCCAATGCATCACAAAAACCTTCTCCTCCAACTTATTTCTCCCAATTCATATCACTATCCCAGCCTCCAACACCAACAGGCATTCCCTGTGGACACACCAGCTGAGCAGGCCAGGAAAACAGGCAACACACATCCATCACACTCTCCAAAAATCCAAGGAAACAGAAACCAAGGAACAAAACAACCACCAGACAGAAATCAGCACCTAGACCTATAATCATCCCAAACCAAGGTGCCTAGATGTCAGCATAAGAAAATAATCAATAATGACCAGGGAAACATGTCTCCACTGGAGCCCAGCTATCCTGTCACAACAGGCCCTGAATATTCCAACACAGCAGAAGTACAAGAAAAAGACCTTAAAACCAACGTCAAGATGATAGAGGTTCTTAAAGAGGAAATGAATAAATTGCTTAAAGAAATCCAGGAAAACACAAACAAACAGTGGAAGGAAAGGAATAAAACTGCTCAAGATTGAAATGGAAGGAGAATCAATAAAGAAAACACAAACTAAGGGAATTCTTTCTGGAAATGAAAAATTTAGTAATTTGAACAGGAACTACCAAGGCAAGCCTTCCTAATAGAATACAATAGATAGATCTCTCTTCTATCTCAGGTATTGGCAAAACAAAAGAAGAAATAGCTACATTGGTCAAAGAATTGGTCAAACTTTCTAGAATTCGATGAAAATAAATACATAGCATCTCCAAACTTATGGCACAAAATGAAAGCAGTTCTAAGAAGGAAGTCCATAGCAACAAACAAATAAATAAAACAAAAAATCCTGGAGAATTATCATATTAACAGCTTAACAGCACATCTGAAAGCTCTAGAACAAAAAAAAGTAATCATACCCAAAATGAATAGAGAGAAAGAAATAATCAAACTCAGGTCTGAAATCAGTTCAATGGAAACAAAAGAACAATATAAATAATCAATGAAACAAAAAGTTGGCTCTTTGCCAAAATCATTTAGATCAATATACCATTATTCAAACTAATGAAAAGGCTGAGAGAGAATGTCCTAATTGACAAAATCAGAAATGAAAAGAGGATGTGATAACAGACACCCAGGAAATTGAGAGAATCATAAGGACATACTTTAAAAAAACCTGTACTCCATCAAGTTGGAAAATCCAAAAGAAATGGATAATTTTCTGGATAGATGTTATTTATCAAACTTAAATAAAAAACAGATAAATTATTTAAAAAACCTTTAACCCTTAGTGAAATGAAAGCAGTCATTTAAAGTCTCCCAACCAACTGGAGACTAGATAGCTCAGAGACTTATGATAGAAAAAAATTATATGATATCCTTATATATTTACAGATTGATGCCTAGCCCAATTTTCACCAAAGAGGCTTCCTCTGGCAGCTATGGGAGTGAAGGCAGAGGCTGACAGTGAACCATTAGATGGTGTTAGAGCCCAAACTGGAGATCACCACTGGTTCCCTCAGCTTGGACCTCAAGAACCCCATAGAAAATGGAGAGGAAGTAATATAGTAGCCAGAGGGGTCAAGGATACCAGGAGAATAAGGTTCATAAACTTCAACTAAGTAGGGATTATAGGGGCTTACAGAGACTGAAGAGGCAATCACAGAGCCTGCATGGGTCTGAGCTAGGTCCTCTGTATACATGTTATGTTTGCCAGCTTGGTGTTTTTGTGGGACTCCTAACAGTGGGAGTTGGGGTATCTCTGATTCTTTTGTCTGTTTTTGGGACCATTTTCCTCCTACTGGGTTGCCTTGCCCCACCTTGATATGAGTGTTTTTGCTTAGTCTTGTCGCATCTTGTTAGGGGTCCTGTTCAGAGGATATTCCCCGGAGGCCTGATATTTTCTGAAGGGAAACAGAGGAGAAGTGGATCTAGGGGAGAGAAGAGGTGGGGGAGGGACTTGGAGGTGTGGAGAGAGAGAACACTGTGGTCAGTATGCATTGAAAACAAACAAATAAACCACAAACAAAAAGTCTCTTAACCCCAAAAGCCCAGGGACATGTTTTAGTGCAGAATTTGATCAGATTTTCAAAGAAGAGTTAAAGCCAACACTCCTCAAGTTATTCTACAAAATAAAAACAGAGGGAACATAGCCTGATTAACTTTATAAGGCCACAATTGCCCTGATACCCAAAACACTTAAAGACCCAACAAGGAAAGAAATACAGATCAATTTCCCTTAAGAACACAGATGCAAAAATACTCAATAAAATACTTCAAAAACATATCAAAAAATATCATCCACCATGATCAAGTAGGCTTCATCCTAGAGATGAAGCCATGGATCAACATATGAAAATCATTAAAAGTAATCCAATATATAAAGAAAGTGAAAAAAAATCCACATGATTATCACATTACATTCAGAAAAGGCCCTTGGAAAAATCCAACATCCTTTTGTGATAAAAGTCTTGGAGAGATTAGGGATACAAGCAACATACCTAAGTATATAATAAAGGCAGTAACAGCAAACCCAGAGCCAGTATCAAATTAAATGGAATGAAACTCAAAGCAATTTCTCTCCAATCAGGAACAAGAAAAGGTTGTCCACTCTCTCCATACCTATTCAATACATTACTTAAAGTCTTAGAGAAATAAGAAAACTAAAGGAGGTCAATGGGATACAAATTAGAAAGGAAGAAGTCAAATTATCATTATTTGTAGATGATATAATGTAACTCCAAAGTTACTGATAAACACTTTCAGCAAAGTGGCTAGATCAAGATTAACTCACAAAAATCAATAGTCTTCTTATATACTGGTAAGTCTTAGGCCTCCTGAAGGCCTCTCCGCTGTCACAACAAACCGAATCAGACCAAATCAGGAAAGCCCAGGTTTAATGGGTAAAGCACTCCTGGGCGATTTCCTGGCCTGCAGAGAGGAGAAGGGGATGAGACCTGAAGAACCACAAGTCTGTTTTTGGGGATGCTGCTTGTATATTCCCTGTGGGAGTCGTCCTGAACCTCTCTGGGGGAGGAGCTGTGTTCAGTGGGTTTTGAAGGAGCGGGTTTAGGGAAAGAGATGGGGAAGGGAGCATAGGTGGATCTTCCACCAGGCTCCTTCCAAACATATACAAATGACAAAGAGACTGAGAAAGAAATCAGGGAAACAACATCTTTCACAATAGACTCAAATAATATAAAATAACTTGGGATAATTCTAACCAAGCAAGTGAAAGACTTGTATGATAAAAACTTCAAGTCATTGAGGAAGTAAATTGAAGAAGATATCAGAAGACAGAAAAATATTCCATGCTCAAGGATTAGTTGGATCAACATGGTAAAAATGGCCATCTTACCAAAATAAATCTACAGATGAAATGTAATCTCCATCAAAATTCCAGTAGAAATCTTCACAGATCTTAAAATGAAAATTCTCAACTTCATTTGAAAAAAAAATCCAGGATAGCTAAAACAATCCTGAATAATAAAATATTTGTAACTACTTCCATCTGACGGTCCAACAATCTGCATTGAAATAAGAACGAAATCAATTAGGCTCCCAATTCCACAAAATCCTACGGTGCAAAACTTTAGCAAGCCTAAGGCAGGGTGTCCGAGGTAAAATCGATCTGCTCCCAGCCAACCCAAAAACAGAGATAAGGCAACTGCCACTTTGTACGAGTAGCCATTTACATTCCGGCAAGATATGGGCTTGAGAAAACCAACTTCATTTCCAGTAAAATGTGTTTCATTACCGCTGTAATCCTTACAAATTATGTTGGGTGCTAGAAAACACTGAACATGAGCTGTGTAGTTTGTACAGTTAACAGGTTCTTGTGTAGCATCATTTATTTTTGGTTCTTTACAAATATATTGTTGCTGTGGGACTGTTCTGTATGGAAAATGTGTTGCCAATAAAACACTGATTGGCCAGTGGCTAGGCAGGAAGTAGGCGGGACTAACAGAGAGAATTAAAAGAGCAGGAAGGCAGAAGGAGTCACTGCCTGCCAGCCAGCAACCGCCAGGACAAGCAGCATGTAAAGATGCCGGTAAGCCACGAGCCATGTGGCAAGGTATAGATTTATGGAAATGGATAACTTAAGATATAAGGACAGTTAGCAAGAAGCCTGCCACGGCCATACAGTTTATAAGCAATAGAAGTCTCTGTGTTTCCTTGGTTGGGTCTGAGCGGCTGTGGGACTGGCAGGTGAAAGAGATTTATCCTGACTGTGGGCCAGGCAGGAAAACTCTAGCTACATATTGTCCCACTCTGAGGTCCTGGAACCAGACTTACAAGACTCAGCATTACTAATGAAACATTTAGAAAAACACAGTTTTATCCATAAATGCTTAAAAAGAGGAACAGATTTGAGCCTCCTTGACTTCAATAGAGCCCCGGATGTGGAATTCCAGATTTTCCTTTTCCTTAAGTACCACTTTATGGGTTCTGGATGTGGTACTTTGGTGTGTGCTCAATTTTGATTTGTTGATTTAGTTAAAAGTATTATTCCCAAATTTATTTAATGTCTTTCTTAAAAAAATCAGTATAATAGTATTTTGTGGGCTTCTGTCTCTATGAGATAACTAGCCTATTACTGTTACTATTATTGTATTACTGTACTGTCCTTTACATGTCACTTGTCATTTTTATTTGTGAAAAATAAAAACTGTAACTTATTCACAAAAAAAAATAAAATAAAATATTTGTTTGAGGTCTCACCATTCCTGATTTGAAGTTGTAGTACAAAGCTATAGTATAGAAATGGTATTGGCATAAAAACAGACATATTGATCAATGGAATCAAATTGAAGACCCAGATATAAATCCACACACCTATGGACACTTGATTTTTTTTATGAAGAATCCAGAAATAGACACTGGAAAAAAGATATCATCTTCAACAAATGGTGCTGGTCAAATTGCAGAAATTACAGAAGAAGAAAAATAGATCAATTCTTATCACCCTGCAAAAATCTCAAGTCCAAATGGATTAAAGACCTCCACATAAAACTATATACACTGAACATAATAGAGGAGGAAGTTGGAAATGTCCTTGAATGTATTGGCACAGAAGAAGACTTTCTGAAGAGAACACAGACAGCACAGGAAATAAGACCAACAATTAATAAACAGGACTTCATGAAACTTAAAGGCTTCTGTAAGGCAAAGAACACCATCATTTGGACAAAGTGGCAGCCTACAGAATGGAAAAAGAGTCTTAGCAATTTCACATCTGATAGAGGACTAATATCCAATGTATATAAGGGACTCAAGAAGCTAGATCTCAAAAAAACCAAATAGTTTAATTTAAAAATGAGGTACAGATCTAAACAGAGAATTCTCAATAGAGGAAATGCAAATGGCTGAGAAACACTTAAAGAAATGTTCATCATCCATAGCCATCAGGGAAATGCAAATCTAAACTACTTTGAGATTCCATGTTATATTCTTCAGAATGGCCACGATCAATAACACAAGTGACAGCTTATGCTCGTGAGAACGTGGAGCAATGGAAACACTGCTTTGTTGCTGGTGATAGGGCAAACTTGTGGAGCCACTATGGAAATCAGTATGGCAGAAACTCAGAAAGTTGGTAATTGATCTACCTTGAAACCCAGTTATACTACTCTTGGGCATATACCTAAAGGACACTCCATCATACCACAAGGACACTTGTTCAACCATGTTCATTGCTTCTTTATTCATAATAGCAATAGCCAGAAACTGGAAACAATCTAGATGTCCCTCAACAGAAGAACAGATGAATAAAATGTGGTGCATTTATACAATGGAGTATTATTAGGCTGTTAAAAAATAACTGCATGAAATTTGCAGGCAAATGAATAGAACTAGAAAAAATCATCCTAAGCAAGACCAGATCCACACCCAGAAAAACAAATATGGTATATATTCACTTTTATGTGGATATTAGATGCTAAATATATGGTAACCAAGCTACAATCTGTACACCCAAAGAGGTTAGGTATAGACAAAGCATCTAGGATGGACACATAGATATACCTGGGAGGGGAAAATAGAATAGATTTTACTGATGGGCTGGGAGTGGGTGGGAACAGGGATAATGGGATGATCATATGAGGAGAGGGAGGGAAGGTAGGGTAGAGGAAGAGAATGTTGAGAGAAATAGCTGTAAATTATGGACCTTTGAGGGATGATATGGAAACTTAGTGCAGTAGAACTTTCCTAACATATATGAAGGTGATCCTAATGAAGTCTCCTTATAATGGGCATATGGAATCTCAACTGGCCATGTCTTGTCACCAAAGGAGGCTTCCTGTAGCTGGACTGGTTTACTGAGTTGTTGGCTTAGGTAGTACCATGGAAATCCCCTAAACAACCCAAGCTGTTGCTAAGACAATGGTTTGCTCTTTGCAAACTGACAACAGGCTCCCATGGCCAAGGACAACACCCACACTATTCATTGAACATGAAGAAGTCCAGCTGGTGCCTACATGGAGCCTTCACCTCTCTGTTCCAGTGTCTTTGGTGTGGGACAATACTAAGCAAGCTACTAAAAGAGAAACATGGACACCAATCTGACTACTGTTGAGGAATATTTGATCACACTGTGTGAAGATGTCTCTGTTTTACCTCACCAGCCTAAGGCGCCTTCTGATTGGTTTAATAAAGAGCTGAATGGCCAATAGCTAGGCAAGAGAGGATAGGCAGGACTTCTGGGCAGAGATAGGAACTCTGGGAAGAATCAGTTAGGGAGGAATTCACCAGCCAGACATGGAGGAAGTTGGACATAAGGTACTGAGAAGAGGTAACAAGAAAGGTGGCAGAATGTAGATTAATATAAACTGGTTAATTTAAGTTTTAAGAGCAAGTTGTGAGTGAGCCTAAGCTATGTCCAAGCTTTCATAATGAATCAAAAGTCTTCATGTCAATTATTCAGGCAATCCAAAGAAAGTCTGACTATAGGCCATAAAACTTTTGACCTAGAGCCTGTCTTGCCTGCAAAATATGCTAGGGCAATGGTGGCATCTTAGAGATTATATTACTGTGAAGAGATACCATGACCATAGCAACTCTTATAAATGAAAACATTTAATTAGGGTGGCTAGAGTACAGTTTCAGAAGTTCAGTCCATTATCTTCATGGCAGGGAGCATGGCAGCATGCCAGCAGACATGGTGCTGGAGAAGTAGCTGAGAATCCTTCATCTTGCAGGCAACAGGAAGTGGTCTGAGATACTGGGCAGTATTCTGAGCATAGGAAACCTCAAAGCCCACTCCCACAGTGACACACGTCCTCCAACAAGGCCATACCCATTCCACAAAGCTACACCTCCTAATAGTGCCACTCTATGAGATTATGGGGGCCAAGTACATTCAAACCACCACAAGTTGCATAGAACTTGTGGGAAGAGCCCAACAATGTCAAATTAGACTTAAGACCCACTCAGCAAGACAGAATCCATACCTGACTCTGCTTGGGTAACCAAGAACCAGAGACTAGATAGCCCAGATATCTAGAGTAAAATCAAACACTACTATTAAAAAATAGTATCAATAAAATGACTCCTAATGGCTGCTATACTCATAGATTAGTATCTTATTCAGTCATCATCTGATAAGCGTCCTCCAGCAGCAGAGGGGAACAGAAGCAGAGACCCACAGCCAGATAGTATGTGGAGAGAGAGAGTTTAAATATAAGGGCCCTATCAAATCCCTCCTCTCAGAGCTCAGGGAATCCTATGGAGTTTCTAAGAGCCAGAGGGGATGGGGGACACCAGGAGAAGAAGGCCCTCTAAATCAAATAAACAATGCTCATGTGAACTCACAGAAGCTGAAGCAGAAAGCAAAGATCCTACATGGATCTATACCAGGTCCTCTGTGTATATAATCAGCTATTAGCTTAGTATTTTTATGGGACTCCTGAGTGTGAGAACAAGTGAGTCTCTGATTCCTGTGCCTGTTCTTAGAACTCTTTACTTTTTGGTTTGTCGTGTCTAACTGATATGATGATTTTCATTGTATCTTATTATATTTTCATTTGCCATATTTGGTTATCTCTTAGAAACATTTTCTTATTTAATAAGAGACAGAAAGGGAGTAGATTTGGGGAGAGGCGGGAGTACCTGGGAGGAGTGAAACTATAATCAGATTATATGGTATGAGAGAAGAATCTATTTTCAATAAAAGGGAAAAAAATGAAAAAAAAATTCAGCGCAGAAATCCTGCTTACTCAACACATGCTTGAAGGTACTCTCATTAGCTTGGGCAGTATGGAAAATCTGAGATAGCAATCTAGTCTAGTTAACCTACTTCTAGAGCCCAAAGCATGTCATGGTTGTCTTTGGGGCTGCTGGTTAGTGGGAAATCACTCTCAGAATAATGATACTTGGGGTTTTCTGCTGTGATGAAAGAATTTGAAAGAAACTAGTGGAAAATTCACCTGGGTGAAGACTTCAATACTCTCATCAAACTAAATCTACCATTGTATTCATTTTTATCAGAAGAAAAATACATTTTTTAAAAATATGGGAATTAAAAAAATGTGAGGTTGCCTAATTCTTTAAAAATCATTAAATGTTTTAAAATGCTCCAGTTTGTTGATTTTAGTTTTCTGAGCTTATTAAAAACTTTGGCAGACATCAGGAGAAACTTAGAATAACCCTGTCAATCAAAGCATCAGATCATCCGCTCAAGTTGTGATGAATAAATGATGAAATGTATGTAATGAATGTATTACCTGCCTAAAGTTCACGTTTGTCAAAGAGTGCCTGCCAAAGCTACCGACTGCTTGTGCCACACTTAACACACTATAGCTTAAACCCTTGATACAGAATTCTGAAACGTAAACAGGAAATCTTCCCTGTTTTGTGAAATATATTCTATATTTTTTAAAACATGCACAAACATAGAATTTTTTAAAAAATGAGATAAATCCATGGTAAATAATTATTTATTTGAGCTTTAATTGAACCAAGGGGAAAATCCTATTCCCCAAACTTTTGCTTGTCATGAAAAATAGCTTCTGTATTCTCAGTTTAAAAATGTTTGCCAATTACTGTCTGCTAGACTCCATAACTGATGCACAAGACAGTCTGTGTGCTTATGACCAGAGGCATTTTTGTTAATAATAGAGGTTTAAAAGTTCATTTCCGTAGGTTTCTTCGCAATTTCAAATGGCTTGCTGACACTTTGACACACATCATTAGGTTATTATAGTTAGTTTAGAATATGGTTAAGAAGGTTCTTTAACAATGGGTAGGATTGACAAAATAGTCATTCTACCATTTTCCTGAATTTTGCTTTCATGTTTATTAACCATGTTATCTTCCCCCTCTAGGATGGTTGCAGGAAGCTCCTGGCCACTTGTCATTTGGCAGACATTAGTTGAGCTTAAGCACCCTGTATTGTACAAGTTGCTAACCCAGACTATCAAACACAACACATAATATAATTCATTAGTATAGGTCAAAGAGAACAGTTTCCAACCCTCATGGTAACATGATTGACTTATCTTAACATGCCTTGCATGCATATCTGTTAACATTTAAACAGAAAGGCCTTGGGCTGAGTGTATACAGTGGCAAAGCAGCTGTGCAGCATGTACAATGGCCTGGGTTAAAGCCCTGGCACAACACAAAGAGAAATACCTGTTGCCCTCAGTACTTTTCTGTATTAAAAAGTTAAGATGGCAGGGTGTAGTGGTGCATGCTTTTATTCCCAGCACTCGGGAGGTGGAGGCAGGCAGATCTCTGTGAGTTTGAGTTCAGGCTGATCTACACAGCTAGTTCCAGGACAGCCAAGGCTTCACAGAGAAACCATGTCTCAAAAACCAAACAAACAGAAAGTTAAGATTGGTAAGTTAGAGTAAACATTAATAAACCTTTATTTTCTTATAGTTTCAAAGATTCTGCTGGTTAAATTACTGACATTTTCTTCAAAGACCCCAAGTAGGACACTACACAAGAGGACAGAGATCTCTTGGCACAGTATGTGTGGACACCTAGGTCATGCTTTGGGGCTGAGAGTCAAGACTGAGAACAGGGAAGAACTTGTGCCCCTACACATGCTTTTCACCTTAAAAACAAATAAAAGCAAAAGTGTCCAAAAATGTAGGACAATTGAAAGGAGAGGAGGGTGTGAAAGGTGTTAGTAATAACAACATTGTGTAATACTATAAGACCTATGAGGTTCTGGCCACATAGAGAGATTTTATTTTTCTTTTCCTCCATCCCTTCTTTCCTTCTTTCTCTCAAAACTTCCTCATTAGAAAAATATTTTACCAAGGTATTAATTGTACATAGCTCAAAATTAATAAATAAGAGTGAAATAAGACTATTTACAGATATGGCCAGATTGTAGCAGGATCATATGTTTATTGTAACTTTAAAAAACTGGGAACTTGGATTTATTTCTCCCAAAGCTAGAATGTTTCTCAGATTCAGGAAAATGTGAGGCCATGAAATTTGTCCGGGCTTGTAATCAGTAAGTTCTGACACTTGGCCTTGGTAGTCTTATTCATCTCCAAACTGGTAGCCACCATGCTGTAGAACCCATTTTGTAAGTCAATTACAGCATTACAATAATTGACATTTGTATGTAATGTACCTAGCACAGTGCTTGGCTAACTGTAAATCATCTTTACATTGACCTTTTTCTCCTGGAAGGGAGAAGGGCAAGACAGCAGGTTTTTGTTGTCATATGGGTCCGTCTTTGGAGCTAGCTAGGCTGTTTCCCATGGCCTGACAGATTGCTTACCCAGGTTCTTTTTTTTTTTTTTGGTTTTTTAGACAGGGTTTCCCTGTGTAGCTTTGTACCCTTCCTGGAATTCGATTTGTAGACCAGGCTGGCCTTGAACTTAAAGAGATCCACCTGCCTCTGCCTCCCGAGTGCTGGGATTAAAGGTGTGCACCACCACTGCCCGGCTCTTACCCAGGTTCTTAATGCAACCTATGTGAGGAAAGTTATGATGAGATAAAATACAATGTTTTATAAGCGTAAAATTGACAAATTATTACTAGTACTATTTAAAGCTAGCATACCTCAAGTACATTAGATTTTGAAAGTTTTTTACTCCTCTGTGTGTGTGTGTGTGTGTGTGTGTGTGTGTGTGTGTGTGTGTACTATGTGGTACCTATGACACTGCTTGCTTGTGCAGGTTACATAACAATATTGTGAAGTTTGTTTTCTCTTTTTCCCTTTATACAGGTTCCCAGGATCAAACCCAGAACATCATACTCGCGTAGTTCTGCAGCAAGTACCTTTATCCACTGAGCCTTAATGTCAGAGATTTATTTTTCAAAATAATTCAATAATCTCCTTGAATGGTCAGAAATTTGTTCAGTTAATGTATGTACTGCATGATACAACTGTGTTTCTAAAGCCTCTTTTAGGTACTGAAAATCTCGAAGTCAAATTCCAACACTGGAAGGTAGGAGTTATATGTGATGCCCATATAATGCCGAGTATCGAAGTGCTGCACGAGGCTCTTAGTGTACAGCAGTAAACAAACAATAAACAGGAATGCTCTCATAGAACTTAAGACAGGGTTGGTGGGGACAGCTTACAGCTGAAATTAGACAGTTATAAGCAACTGTGAGGGCAATCAAAGAAGGAAGAACACTGGGAAGCTTGCAGAATAGCAGGACTCATTCCTTTCTTTTTTCCTCTTTAATTATTTAAATCAGTACATGAATGAATGTTCCATTATAACATTTTCATACATACTTAAACTTTGTTTTGATTTGTCCTCTCCCACTGTGCTCCTCTGAGTCTCCTGTTTCCTCTGGCTGGTGCCCTTTCTTTCTCCAGATGTTCCCACTTACGTTTTCATGTCTCATGTGTTCCATTACACTCTCTGTCTCCTCTCCCATCCATTTTCTTCTCCTCTTGTGACCCCCTTAAAAATTTTATGACCTATACATACACATACCTACATACATAATTTTAAATTCAAGTTCAGTATATAAGAGAAAAATATTCAGTGTTTGTATTTCTGAGTCTGTTTTATTATGCTCAGCACAATGAGTTCCAGTCACATCTGTGTTCTTTAAAAATGTCATAATTTCAATTTTCTTTATGGCTTACTAAATTCCATTGCATACATGTGCCCCATTTTCTTCCTTGTTCATCAGTCAGTGGGCATCTAAGCTGATTCCATTTCTGGGTTATTGTAAATAGTGTAACAATAAACACAAATATGCAAGTATCTCTGTAGTATATTGGCTTAGAGTTCTTGGCAAATATGCCCACAAGTGGTGTAGCTGAAGTTCATGATAGCTTTTGAGGAACCTACACGGGATTTTCACAGTGGCTACACAAGCTTATATCCCCATCAGCACTGTATAACAGTCTTCCCCTCCAAATGCTCATCAGTATTTGCTGCTATTTGTTTTCTTGATGTTAGCCATTTTGACTGTGATACAAGACTCTCAAGGCAATTTTAAATTGCATTTCCCTGATGGCTCAGGATGCTAGACAGTTTTTCAAATTCATATTGGCATTTGCATCTACTCTCCTGAGAACTGTCTATCCGGTGTGCTGGCTCATTTGTTAACTGGATGATTTGTTTAGGAAGTGTTTAATTTTTACAGTTCTTTTTGTACTCTAGATATTAATCTCTTTTCTGTGGTATAGTTGACAAAGACTTCCTTCCATTCTTCCTTCTGCTTCTCCACTCTAAATTGCTTCTTTTTTTTTGCTGCAAAAGCTTTCCAATTTCTTAAAATTTCATTTGTCAAGTCTTGGGATTATTTAAAGAGAGCTGCCAGTCAACATTTCCATCAGGAAATGCTCAAATGCTGATCTGAAGGAGAGGTTACCAGAACTGTGACTAGAGAAAAGGATAAAGTTTAGGGGTTGGGGCAGACTTTGCATAGAACTCCAAGGGCCCGGAACAGACTGAGCAACAGAACAGAGTCGGGGTCACAAACAGATTCACATAGTTAAGTTATGGCCGTGGTGCATCATTCTAAGATTTTTCCTAATGATGTTTTTTAATTAAATGAAAAGGGATGCCCCTTGAAAATTCTAACATATTCTAACTTTGGTGAAAGTCATTGTAGTAACTATGACAAAACTGAAAGAAAGAAAGCTATGGAGAAAGAGTGCAAACATCCAAAAGGTAGATGTTGGAGTTTTATTCCCATTTGTTAGCAATGGATCATGAAAAGCTGTGTGGAGGGGTGTATTCTGAAGGCAGAATGAACAAAATTAACAAGTAGATTGAAATATATACTATAAGAACAGAAAACATAAGACAGTAGGTATGGGGAAGATCAAAAACTACTAGAGTACCAACCCATTATCCCTGAAAGCATGCATACAAGTAACATTACATGGACTGAGCAGGTTATAGTTAGGAATATATGTGTATGTGCATACATGCATGCAATAATAGTGGGGAACGGCCATTGATTTGAAGGAGAGTGGGAAGGGTTATGTGGGAGGGGTTGCAGGGAGGAAAGGAAAAGTAAAACTGTTGTAATTATAATCTCAAAAAAACTAGTTTGATATATGGTTAGTTTGCTAGTTTTGTAGCTAGTATAGGTGTTTGGAGAGACCCCCATAGAGATCTGAGTATGCTGAATAAAAATACTGTGGTTGGTTTTATTTTAATCTATACAAGCTGTTCACCAGGCATCATTAATGTATGGCATAGCATGTTTCTTTAAACAGATCAACAAATTAAACAAATCATTTTACCCCCTCCATTAATTTGGGTAATTATAAGACTTAAAACAGAAAACACAAAAAAAAAATCTGGTCATCACCATTTCTGTATTAAATTAAGCCAGAATTTGAGAATAAAATTATGTTTCCTTGAGATTGTTTGTTGCTTAGAATAAGTCAAAGCAGAACTAGGACTCCAACTCCAAAACAAACAAACAACTGATGAGGCAATCAGATATCAAAGAAGACATCTAAAATCTAATTGATTATATTAAAAAAATGCCACTATTCAGGTAACTATGTCATTGAAATTTAGCAGAATAATAATATCTAACTATGCACCAAATTGAAAGAATGCTTTGTTGTACAAACAGGAATACATGTGGACATGTAGATTGACATTCTAACAACACACACAAGGCCAGTCTCAAAACAAAGCCTTCATTGTTCAGTTGTAATGTTTCCATTACGAGTAATTCAATTTGATTCAGTGAGTATTTGTTCATACAGATAGATATCATCTATAATCACATATTTCTAACAACTAGACTATCCATTTTCTCAACATTCCTCAACAATAACTCCACTCAGTTTTACAGACATTTCCTTTTTACCATTTCTTTCCAAATACATTCCAAGTCTAGAAGATATTCTCTGACTATTCACTAGCCTTGGACATTTTGAAATTTTTAGTCCAGAGTGCCTAGAAAAATAATTAGCAGAGAAGTACAATATTGATCAAATAGGTTAATAAATGATTGAATTTTTTTAGAACATATTACATTTTTTTTCTTCTGTGACTATCACTGAGAATATTTGTGTTAAATGCTCTGATAAATCAACAGCAGGGTTTTGCCTTTCCTGAGTTTATTTCCCTTCCCAGTTCCTCTCTCTTACTTCACTCATGCAGAACAGCGTCTGAGAAGCATGCTTTGTTTTATGAAGAACAGAGACAGGCTATCAATACACTAGGAAAATTATATTTTTGAAAACAGTGGCTCTTTGTAATTTTAAAGTTCAATATACATAGAGATTACGCAGTGTTTTTGTTATGTACTATGCCATCCTGAAAATATTTGGAATCTCTAAAAATTCATACTCTCTTTTTGTACATATGATGTATCAGTGCTGTAAGTTGAGAAGAGAATAGACATTTGTCAGGACTGTATTCTGTATTTAACTTTAGTTTCCAGCATCATAGTCAGCAGTCATTAGAAGTAATTACAAGAGAAATGAATAGGAATTGATTTGGAATTATGTAACCAAAGTAAGAGACTCACTATCTATTCCATTCAATTTTTATCTATAATGTAAAGGCAGCAGAAATGGAAACTGCCTTGAGATAACCATTATGTACTGTTTTTGGTATTTGAAATGAGAATTTCTAAGTAGCCAAAACAAAAGTTTGAATAGCTCCCTTGTACAGCTGAACATGAAAGAAGATGAGAAGAAAAGGGGGGGGGGAATGAAAAGAAAAGGAATAGAGACAAAATGAAAGAGTTGTCACACTTTGGTTTCCTTACTCCTATAGAGCAGAAGTTAGCAAATGTTTCCACAAAGCGCTAGCCAGTAAATATCTCAGGCTCCGAGGACCACATGTTGTCTGCTACAGCTGCTCAGCTCTGCTATGGCAGCAGGAAAACAGTCATTGTACCCAAGACTGCACTTGACTGTGTTCCTGCAAAATGTCATCTAGGAAACCGGGCAGCTGGAAGGCTAGCTCCAGGATTAGTAGCATGCTGACCTCTGCTGTAGAGGACAAAAGCCTCTCACACAAAAGTGCTAGCCCTGTGTGAGGGAGAGCGGGGCCTTAGTCTGTAGGACCTAAGAGGCTTCCTAAGTCAAACTTTACTTTTGGTCAACTTAGTGCTTCAAGGCCTCTGTACCAGACTGTTCATTTTTAGCCATTTTTTGGTTTAACACAGTTCCACAAAAATTCTACTTAAACATAGTAACGGATTAATAAGCAACAACTTGCTCATTTGTTCAACCCTGACAAACTGGTAAGAAATGGGTTCTGTGAGGAGGATTGTGGGAAAGGTGAAGCAGAGAAAGACACATCTGACAGATAACACGATCCTTCTAGAAACTTTAAACTGCCTTTCAAGGATCCAGCTGAGGCAAAGAAGAACAGGACAGAAGATACTTGCCAAACTCGCCCTTGTTGGCTCAGATATTCTAAGATACTCTGGTTTTCTAGTAGTATTTGATTTGGACTTAGTTCTAGGCTTTTACGTAGGGCTTAGACTATTGCTTGTAAGGTGTCTGTTGGAGAAGGGAGGAGAAAGATGGGAAGTTGAGTGAATACTGCAGTTCACCATTTGGAGGCTTTTTGTCTTATCCCCTTATATATGTAGGACACAAAACAAAAGCTCGGTCCACTGAATGTCTCACCTCCCCTTCTGAACGGAGGGAAACTGATACGGATTTTGCGTAGCCTTTCCCCTCTCAGGCTGTCCCTGTCATTGCTTTCTGTTTTAACTCACGTTTCTTCATCCTAATAACAAAAGTGGAAAAAAGACGGGGAACTATAAAGGAATGCCGTGGAAGTGGGCTACTGCATTAGTTACTTTTTCTGGAAGTTTTGACAGAATGGCAGCCATAAGCAACTGAGAGCAGACAGGTTAGTTTGGCTCAGAGTGGCAGAGATTTTAGTCCGTGTGTGTTCGGCCGAATGGACTGGGGCAATCATGCTGACAAGAGTGTGCATTCAAGTTCTACACCTCAGGGTGCCTGAGAAGCAGAGACGGGGTGTACACTTGGAAGGTACACCCTTGGCAACCTCCTTTTCCCAGCTAGAACCAACTGTCAGCATCTCTGCAATTTCCCAAAATAGTACAAGCTTAGAAGATTCAGCACATGATCTGAGCATGTGGAGAGGCAGGTCATATTCAAATAATAACACTTAGGCTTTGAAGACTCACAGACTAAAAAACAGAGGGCCAATGTTGACTTTGTCTTTTTTAATCTCTACTTCTCTCAACATCAAACAGAAAGACTTTAATCTACAGAAATTTAAAAAAATTAAAAGATTAGAACGCATCAGAAATAAATATTATTCACTTAATTTGAAGACAAAAATGATGTAATGAATGTTTAAACTTCATTTTAAATAAAATTTAGGATGCAAAAAAAAAATACATGTGAAAATCAGCCTGAGCTTCTCCACAGTTTTTAACCTGAACAACTTTCCATGTTATCAGCATGCAACTGAATTTGCAAAATGTCTGGTAAAAGCCACTGCAGTGTCTTGATTAAAGGAAACTGAAGACAGATCTTTATGAGTCGTGTAAATCAATATGTACCAGTTTGGAGTATGAAATCGATTTTGTAGCAATGCACATCTTACCTTATAAGTGAAAATATAAAGATGCCCAGTTAACAAAACAACTTAAGAAAATATACTATTTTCAAGAATAACCCAATTTCATGGGTTATAATCACATATTTATAAAGACTTGGAAGATGAAGTTTGTTCAGCATCTAATCCAGAAAGCATATTATAGTGAGTACAAATGTATTTATAACAGAAACAAATTAATCTAGAGCAGCAATAGAAATGTGATTCATCCTCCTTTCATTTTGCTGTGTCTGGTGTCACACATTGTGATCTCTGAGCTAAGGTACTCAGAACCTGAAATAACACGGTGCAATTCTACCAATAAACACATTCAGATTTTCATGGTTAGTGACAAGCCCTCTGCAGATGTTTGTGTATGTTTCCAGTTCATTTTTAATATTTTTCTCAGATTGAATTTCAGATCCTCCCACTCACATTTCCATATAGTATAACACTTAATAAGAGCTAAAGTAATTTATGTACTAAATACAAGTGCAGATTAATTACGTTGCAATGTTTTAACTTGGCTGATGTGACCTAGAGACCTGTATTTTGATTTCTTGTCCATCTTTGCTCCAATGGAATGGCTGGACTTTCAAGATGAGACACTTCATCTTTTCAATTAACAGAGAATGTGTACTGGGGAAATAAGACTTCCGTGAGTCAGTTTACTCTAGTTTTGCATGACTCACAAAGTTAATTATCAGATGGATCCCAAAACATCTTCTCCTCAAAAACAAACAAAATCTAAAGGTCCTTTCCATGTGTGTATCTTTAAAGTCAAAAGCACAGAGCAAAGGAGATGACCTTGAGTCTGTTGTGTCTTCTGATCTCATCTCACTAGCCAGACCCCAAGAGCTTCAACAAACAGGCCATGAACACGCTCCTCTAATGACCTGATTCACCACTGTCAGCAAAGGTGACATTGAACCAGACAGTATTTTCACATCCTAACACTGGTTATGGGAGCAGTGACCTTGTCAGCTGCAGTGATGTCTGTGGGTGTGGAGTGCGAGTCAGCGCAATCATTGTGAGGAAAGTTATACTAACCATGTCCCTTACGTGGCACATGGCACTCACCTCATTTTTATTTCATTTTGTTTTTCTCATTTTTCCAGTTGCTCTATCCTTTCTATATGTGAAATCTGTCCCAAACCCATATGATTGCATAAGACTATCTCACCAAGAGGCAGATTTCAATTATTTGATCTTCTAAAGTATCTATTGTACTATTATTATATACATATTATATATTCCACTTAAATACTTTACCAGGGTAAATCTTTTTTTTTTTTAAACTAATAGGAATTGCCTTTGATTTGAATTTCTGTCTTGAAGCTGACTGTTTTAGTGATGACACTATGTTTTAAGTAGGCCTTTGAAAGAGAAAGAGGAAAAAGGTTTGTTTATATGAATGCTATTTTAGCCTATTTGTTTGTATTGACAACAGGCAAACGCCAGCTACCTGGTGGGCTGGAGTATCACTGTGTTTAAAGGTAGGTATCATGATGGGGAAACCTATAGAGAAAACTAAACAAAACTAGTGGAAACTCATGAAATTTAGACCAACACCTGTGGAACCTCCATTGGACTGGACTAGGCCCTCTGCATAAGTGAGACAATTGTGTAGTTTGATCTGTTTAATGTATGGCCCCCTGGCAGTAGGATCAGGATACATCCCTGGTGCATGAGCGGCTTTTTGGAGCCCACTACTTATAGTAGGACACCTCACACATCCTAGAGGCAGGGGGAGGGGCTTAGACCTGCCTCTACTGAATGTACCAGGCTCTGCTGACACCCCATGGGAGGCCTTATCTTCTTGCAGGAGGGAGTGAGGAGTGGGATTAAAGGCATGTGCCACCACCGCCCGGCTTTTTTTTCCTTCTTGATGTCCGTATTTAATCTGCATAAAATTTTCATTTTTTTTTTTGTTTAACTTAGAACTGTTTTGAACATTGTTTATTTTAATAACTTTGCATAGTGAGGTGTATCCTTCCTTTAAAGAAAACTTCAATTTCTCATTTCTTAGTTTCTGCTCTGAAATTCAACTGGTTAAAAACTGGCTATAAATTCTTAATGGTGTACCCATCTATCTCTATTATGGAATAAAACAGTTTCAAGATCAATTTTCTCATGGAGCCCCCATTAAAAAGCTGAACAATCGATGGCCTGACTTCTCAGGTTTCCATTTACAGATTCTGGGAATAAGTCTTCCTAGGATTGTTTACATTTAATGCATATTCTTAAGACTGTTTAAAGTTAAGCTCTAGATTTACAAAGACCATAATAGACATTATGAAGAACTGACCTCACAAGGGTTACCACTCCTGATAACCACAAACAAGATCTTTCTGAAAATGATCATGGAAGCTTTGTGAATTTGCTGAAAGGGGCATTCATTTTGATAACATTTTCTAGCATTTGTGGAACATTCTTTTGGTTTTTGCCTAAGAGATGGAGTGTACTTACATCTACTATATTGTTACTGAGATGTGTCTGATATTAAAGGATGGGACTCATTTTTTCAAGCACTTTTGTGACTCCTCAATTTAACATTATAACTAAGACCAGAACAATCAAAAGCAACAGATCATGCAAAGCTTTTGGGATAAGACATTGCTGGTACAAGAAGAGCCAAAGCCCAGATCTAAGATAAGAGTCCTTCCTCTCCATGTGTTTGTTTGATCATAAACAAGATGTGCATGACCTGAGTCAAGAGAACAATGTGGTCATGTTGTCCTAAGATGGGTGGTAGAGCAGGTATTGGTGACAGGAAACTTTTCATTGAAGATATTTCGTTAAGTAAAACCTCATGAAATGGAACATTAAAATTTCATTCAATGAAAAGTAAGTAAAAACTCATAGGAAAGGATAGGACATTCAGACCAATTTTTTTTAATGGATCTATGTAGCGAGGCATAACCAAAGAGGTCTATCTTGAGAAGTTGGAGTTTACATATATGACTGGAGCACAGAACGGAGGCAAGGCTATTGGAGAAAGATAACAGGAGGCAGGTAAATAAAGTAGACTTGATACTGGCAGCAAATAGCAAGAACACAAACAACAATGGCTTAAATAATCAGTCATTTGGTTTTCTAAAAAGAAGCTTTATTATTTCAGAGATGAACACGAAATTCTAGGCCTTTCCTTCATGGGATAAATGGGACTGCAGAAGCACAATTATGTTTTTCAGCCCTATTTTTAATGAAGAAAGCAAGGTGTTAGGTGGCCCAGGGAGTAATCTTTTCCCCCAGAGCACCTCTTTCTCAACAGGGAGAAGTACTCATTACAGAAGCTTTCTAGAGACTTTCCCTTCAACCTGGGTAACATATAGCCATAAGCGAGCAATCTGGGATTTGCTTTTCATATCACAGCTGTAGACATGGTGTCTATCAGAGCAGATTTTATCACATGGACCACTTCGGGTATTCTCTGCTTGACATAGAACTGTCCTATGGCCATGGGCCACTGGCTGGAACATCAGTTTACACTAGTTTAATTTTCATCACTGTTCTTATTTGTATATTTAAAATGTGTATGGAATCATTTAGAAGTGACTTTGAGTCTTCATGCTTTTCTTTCATCACTGTTCTTATTTGTATATTTAAAATGTGTATGGAATCATTTAGAAGTGACCTTGAGTCTTCATGCTTTTCCCTACCATTTTTTTTTTAAGTTTTGTGGATGAAATGTGTATTACATTAATTCTTTTATTGTTTTGCAACCTAACATGCAAATCTATTTAATAAAATTCAGCAGAACCAAACTGCTTCTGAGCAGTTTTACAGTACAGCCTTAACAGACTTTCCTGCTGGGTCACAAATGTGATCTCTGAAGCCTTGTGAGTCATCAGGTGAGTAATTAGTCATGTACATTACTTTTCGTCTCAGGGGAAGTGAAAATGTCCCAGGTAGAACATAGAAAATTGAAGATTCGTATTTATTTTGCTTTCTAAGCAAACTAGCCAGTGACCTATGTTTATTAGTCAATTAAAGGAAAAGATACAAAGCTGGCAGATTTATTGATGATGATTTCTTGGGTTCCATTGGTTTGCCTTTTTTATGCTACATTAAATAAAGGAGTCTAAATAAATTCCTGCCTGCTTAAAATGTTTCCTTCACTTATGCTACAGGCCATTTATCTCGGTGTTTGCTTTTTCTTCCAAAGGTGGGGGGGAGGGGTGGAAACAGAGGTGATTGATTTTTTTGTTACAAAGAACTGACTTTAATTCAGTGCAATTTCACTTGGGATTATTGGCAGTAAAAACAGTGTTTCTTGAAGTGTGAACTATAAAAGATTAAAATGACACCTTTCTCAATAATTGAGAGCAATTACAAAATTTGCAGAGGAAGCGCTGGCCAGTGCATGTTGTAAAGTTGTAGCTTGTTGTAGATATCAGGTAAGTGGTCCAACAATAGTGCAGTGATGATAGACAAGGCCCCTTCATGCTCTTCACCTTAACAAAGACTTCTGGATTCCCTCCCCTCTAATGATATCCTGCTCCGAACTATTCATGGCTAGGGATTTCCTAATCTCTCAGGATGAGAACTGGGCCATCAGATATCTACTACGATATTCATTTTACATCAATGCTCGTTTAATACACACTGAAAAAGGTGAAGAATGACAAGAAGTTAATATATATCCTGTAAGCTTAAAACATTGTGCCTTCTAACTGGGCATTAAATGCAAATCCTTGATAAGTAATTATCTCCTTTCCTTCCCCAAAACAATCACATTTAAAATAAAAACATAAGCATTACTGAATGTAAACAGAATAATGGGAAATATTACATTAGAAAAAGCACTACAATAAATTCATAGGCAACAGAGTAAGGTGCAGAGGGAGTAGAGGAAGTCAAAACCTAGTAGACCTATAGCAGTCAGTTCTGCGGGGTCATGAACTCACCTTATAAATCCCCGAGAGCTTCCAGTTGGAAGAAGGTAGGGACGTGGAAGACTGAGCCCTCAGCAGTTTATTGAAAATATCTTTCTCACTCTACAAATATATACACTAGAGGAAGAAATGTTTAGTCTCTGAGGAGGCTGATTAACAAGACAGTGAGCATTAGCAAACATGGAGTTAGGTTGAAACTGGTGAGGAAATTGTAAAATACACATTCCCTATACATTTCTCTGTTGTATTTTCTGAACAGTTGTTGCCATGTTCATCTCATTTTGGAAGAAAATTAAAGGATAATCCATGAAAGGCAGTTGAAAGTCCCCATACTGGAAATCTAGATACTGAAGAGCAGCCCTACACATGTGGGTGTTTTCTCTAAGTAGTTTCTCTTGTCATCCAGGCCACTCATTTGCCATCTTCTCACAGTAAAATAATAACAAGAAACTATCTTTTCAAAGTGAAGACAAAACCTACAAAGTAATCAAGACATCGTCGATGGAAACAAGACCAGAAGCATTATAAATCCCATCCCTTTGTTTGATTTGACATTTACTTAGAAGAAGCTTTACAGAAAGAAGTTGGAAAAAAGAGATGAGTAATTTACCAAAGATGAACTAATAGTTCCTAACTGAAGGACTTATGTTTTTAAATTGAAAGAACTCACTGAATATCAGCAAAATTAATGAATTCAAATGGCTATATGAAGAAATATTATTATACAATTTCTACAGGTGAATATTAAAGGGCAGATGTTTTTCAGTTCCCAAATGTCAGTACAGTTAGCAACACTGGAACCCAAAAGAAAGATGGATCAATATTGCTAAAATTTCTAATGAAGAATCACTTTCATTCTATAAATTGATACATAGAGTTAGCATCATTAACCTTTGAAAATTAAATATAGACATTTTAACTGTAAAATAATTAATTAAAAGAATGGACCTCTCATTTGCCCTTCCTTAGAAATTGCTGTAGCATATAATTCATGAAAAAAAAATGATGCAGAAAAGAGAAAGAGAGTGGCATTCAAGAAACCCTGTCTTCCCTAGAAGAAAGGGAATCAGCATAATTAAAACAACATAATTCTATTAATCTATTCATCTTTTTTTCTAGTGAAGAAACAGGTATCAGATCATTAATTAAACAAGCAATCTTACCTCAGTGAGAAGTCTCGCTGGATAAAGGCCCTTTCCACTGAGCCTGAGAGAGTTCCGTGCTCATAGCCTACATGATGGAAAGAGAGAAAGGAGTTCTCTGACCTGCTGTGCAGGCACCCCTCCCCCCCATCCCTGCACACACACACCCACACATACACACACACACACACACACACACACACACACACACACACATCTATACACATACATGATAAATGAACTAAGTTACTTTAAATGAAACATGAGAGTACTAGCTGATGATTAGAAGTTTCTGGCCTTTGGAATATTATTGTCTGGTATTTGACAGATCTGTGAGAGCATATACAAAAAATAGATAGATAAGGAGATTTTAAGATAATGTAATTATTAACTTTACTTGGAAAAGTCATATAATAATGGAAATCTAATAAATGCACACTATTGTTTCATCAGTGCACATATGTATATAATGAAACTTGTAGACCGTCTATCTCTTTGCCACTCACCATGAAGTGCTGGACTACAAGTGTGCATCAATGTGGATATCCTGTTTTTCTTTTGTTTCATATGCATTCAGAAACCTATAAAAATATCATTTCTCAGAAACTGATCTTAGGTTTTCTTCTAGAAGTCTCAAGGTCTTACATTTACATCTGTATTCTTTCTGTAACAGGAGCAAAATGTCAACTGTTGGAGGGCCCTGCTGCTTGGGGGTTGCTGTCCACCATGTTTGGGCAACTCTCCCAAGCTCCCCACAAAATGAAGGACTTTCTTCCCCCAGCAGGGGCTTCCTGCTCTCTACCTGTGCTTATCTGGAAGCTGGGAGGGTGGGAGTGGTGTCACAAAGGCTTAGTATGAAGCCCTGGTCACACGCAAAAGGAAAGCATAAGGTTCAGTAGAAGCAAATGCTTAGAGCTGTTGAAGAGTCCCAAATATTTGGGAGTATGCTGGGTTTCCTGTCGTATAATGAGAAGGAACAAATAGGCTCAGAATTTCTGATATTTATTTTTTAATAGGTATGTGTGTTTCTGAGTTTAGGTATACACACCACATGTATGCAGAGGCTTGCAAAGGTCAGAAGACACATCAGATTCTCTGGAGATGGAGTTACAGATGGTTGTGAGAAGCAATGTGTGTACTGGGAACCAATTCCGACCCTCTATGAGAGCTCTTAACTTCTAAGCCATCTCTCCAGGCCTTACTTAAAATGTCTAGCAAATTTGTTAAAATATTGTAGCTCTGGAACCTTAGAAACCTCAATATGCTAGCAGCGAATTTTGCGGGATATTAGTAAAAAATCTTCTTAGTCTAGGTAACAGTCTAGTAATAGTAACAGACTATTACTAAGAGTAATAGTTTGACTGGGAAAAATACACTGCTTCTGTACTGAGAAGTTCTCGGAAGGGCAGGGCTTAGCATTATTTGAAAAGTACCGAGGTACCATCTAGGGTCTTACCAATACCAGGACACTAGGAGATCATCCTAACAGGTCAGACATTGAAGTACCTCCCTTCCTCTTTTGTCCTTCTCTTCACATTTCTTCACTCAGAAAGTGAAATACTATTCTGCTCAGTGGATGAAAAGCAGAAGCAAACATAAAACTATTGCTTTGAAACAGACATCTCAACCTCTGCACTCAACACACCCACTTGTTGGAAAGTTTGTTTCTCAAACTAGAAAAAGGAGGGGGAACTTCACTGCGAAGCTCACTGGGGTTTTGCATGGCTTTGACCTTGCCTGTACTCTTCCTGGCAGGCTCCTTTTGTGTCTAAGGGGGCACCAACTCTCCAATTGCCATTTTTTTTTTTTTTGCTTTTGCCTTTGTCCTCCTATCACTGGCCTCTCTGCACGACAGAGCCCCAGATCTCTCCTAGAAAAGCCCACATGCCTGAAGAGAGCTCTTCAGCAGAGCTGCCCAGGAAAGCCAAGAATGACAAACAAAACAAACAAGCTAAACACAACAGAATCTGGAAGATTCATTTGTTACTTTAGCAATCCTTAGTTAAACAAGTTTCTTTCATTTAAATGTTAATTCTTATTTGCATAGAAACATGGCCTGTATCTTTTTTGTTGTTGTTGAAGTTTGAATTCTGTCCATAATAATAAGAAAAAAATGCTGTTATTGTGAAGGGCTTATTTAATTAAGTGAAGTTGAAAGACTGATTCAATTGATTACAGCTAAAGCATATATTTGTGAAGAACAGCAGCACTCAGTATTACTAAAGAACACACAAAGGAGAGCTCCACCAGAACACGATTAAGGAGTCAGCCTGCAGGGCCCTTGCTCAGGTACCAATCTGTAAAGGCACAGAACAATGGCTGCACCCTGCTGGCGAACAGTGTATTTATAGAACTCATCTGTGTGTGAATACAATGTGAGGCTGAAAAGACCATTTTGTTAAGCTACTTCAGATAGCTTGGACACAAACCCAAGGGCTGCTGCTGAGAAGCTTGGCAAAAAGTAAATACAGAGCTTTTCTCTTTCCCACTGTGGGGTGGTAGGAGGTATGCATTGGGAGTCTGGGTAGAAGTGGCATGTGACAATAAACAAGAGACTCAACTTCCCATCAGCTGCCTTTTCTTAGTTACCCATCCTACAATGTACCCAGGCTGACCTTTAACTCTTGCTACTACTGTTCAAACAAAATCAGTGTGGAGAGCAAATCATTTTACCTGCTTACTACACAATGTGATTAAACCTTTGTATATTTTAGCCTTGCCCTGGGCTTCCAGATTTCCAGCCTGTGTATCCAGCCTTGTGTAACCAAGAGAGAGTAGTACAGATCATAACGTATAGCCAGTAGCTCAGAAATGAATCATAATATATAATAAAAAACTAAAAGTACTTTCCTCCTGTCCTAATATACCTTCTCATCCAACTAACGAGAGGCCTTGTATGCTATCTTCATATTTTACCATATTGATTAACTTGTTTAGCAATTTACTCTGATGGCAGGCATCCTTTGGGAAGGCTCCTTAAGGCTCATAGAGTCAACAAACTTGCTGGGCTCAGGAATTCACTACTAACAGGACTTGAAACTTAGAAGACTCACAGAACCCCTCCCCTGTTATGTTATATAAACATAACAACTTCTGGGAAGAGAGACAGACCTGCTGAGCTGCTTGCATGGCATGTCATAGAAAGAACTCCCCGGATGTAGCTTTTCTGAATTCTCAGACATGCTGGGGGAGCTTTTCAATGATGCAGCTGCCTTTGAGTCGCCCATGCTCCTCTGACTAACCCCTCACTTACGTGGCTGTAAGTTAATCCCAACAAACTCATCATCCACAGCTTCTTCACAGTGATGACTTCAGGTAAAGGGAGAAGTAAGCACCAAATGGAGACCAGTGCCTGCAGCCATCTGAGCTCATCCAAGTAGGAATGAGCATGTGATGGAAGATGGGATAGGAAGTGGAAAATCATGGAAGGCCTTTGGCAGATGAGGGACATGATCTGGAAGATGATTTTGAAGGGTTGTTTTTTCTGCATTAAGCTTAGATCATAGAAGAAAGGCAGGAGATGCTGCACAGTCAGTTGAGGGGTGACTGATAACATACTAAGCAAAGATGGGGGCACAGAGAAGCATGTCAAGAAGCATCCATGCCCTTCAGGTGTGGTGAAGGAAGGGACTACATACTAGTCTGGTGCTAACTCGGGTATGGAGGACTATGTGGGGAGAAAAATGACTCTAACAGCAAGAGAGGGTGCTTTTATTTATTTAAGATAGGTCCAAATGTGATCATTACCAGTCTATTTAAAGGCTCTTGAGAGTGTGCATGTTTCTGAGACAGGTCCTCCTTCACAAATACCCATGGAATTATTACCTGACCGTTACTCAAAGAAAATTAATTTGAAGTGAGACTCCCATTATCCTAAGAGTCAGATTTAAAACAACAGATTAGATCCCATGGAGCCTTAGAGACCCTCAGAGGGTGTTCCTCAGGGGTCTGTGATCATTAAGGGTACCTGAGATCGTGTCAGAGGGCATTCCTCACAGGACTGAGGTACTGTACCTTGGATCCTGTCAGATGGTGTTCCTCATGGGATTGAGGTCCTCTACTATCAGAAGCTGAGTTTCACAGAACGCTAAGTCAACCAGACACAACAGGAAAGAAACCCAATGCGCAGAAGAGCTCTGCTTCAAACCATCATGAATGCTTCTTGAAACAATACCATAAAAACAAAATTGTTAGGAAGTTAGCATATATTCTAACAGTATTTTAATATTAAAACGTATGATTTAAATATTTCTTTTATGATTATTTGAATATAGTGATGTGGCCACAGGTACCGAAACAAACTAAAAAGATTGTGGACTTAGTCTTAAATCTTAGTATATTCCAAGATAAGAGAAATTCCATTTTCTTTTCTTTTTTTTTTTTGTCTTGCTTTTTGGTTTCATTTCTTTATTCTTTATTTGATTTTAATGCTTCATTTATTTATTCATTTGTTTCCTTATTATGTCTATTTATTTGGTGTGGGATGGTGGGTGCATGCACACATTTGTGTCATGATACTCCTACAGAGGTCAGAGAAAAACGTGTGGCAGTTGATTCTGGTTCTTTTCTTCCACCACATGGGTTCTGGGGATCCAACTCATATTATCAGACTTAGCAGCAAGGAGGCAAGCACCTTTACCTGCTGAGCCATCTCGAGAGCCCCATGTTCATTTTTTTTTTATTAATTTACAAATAATTCCAGTGTTACCAGAAAAGACTAAAATTTCAAGAAAATTTTGAAATGTTTCTACATAGAAGCTATTTTGTTTCTGAATAATTGGTCCCCATCTGGTAGTGCTGTCTTGGATTATTGTGAGATCTATAAAATTTGAGGCCTCATGGATATAACACACACATATACACATACACAAACACACATATACACATACACACACATACATACATACATACATACATACATATGCATGCCACTATGGCTTTGGAGGTTATATCCTCACCACTTCCACTCTAATTCTATACCCCCATGGGTATAGACTCAACTCCTCCTGCATCCATGCAGCTCCTGCCGTGATGGATTGAAATCTGAAACTCTGTACAGAACAGATCTTCCTTGTGCAAAGTATTTTGATACAATGATGAGAAAAATAACTAATATAGACCCCCCCACCAAAGGACATGATCTGAGCTAACTTAGTGAAGAAAAGCCTGGTCAGTTGAAAGATGAATTGACCATCATTCATCTTTTGTCAGGAAAACAACAGTTCCAACAAACCAATGTTGAATCTGTGGCAGGCCAGGTAAAGCACAGCCGCTCCTCCACATATGCAAAGGGTATTTACTGCCTTTCTTCCATAAGAAATTAATCTGGAAAGCAAAGTGGTTGGCACAATGCAAGCAATGGCCTGTGGGAGAAGCTTCAGACCAAATGCACAGATTGCATTGAATGAAATCTTGAATATTAATAGGAAAGAGTGCTGAAATGTCCTGTCTACTTTATCTACCAAAGTAATTCTATAGCCTAACACTCAAAATAATAGACAAGGGCAGATTTATGTTAAAATGTGACTGGTTTGTTGGTACATAGTGTGAGCACTAAGCTCTCTGTTCATCTAGGAAATGACCAACCTCCACTGACCATTGCATGATAAGCATGTTAAAAACATGGTAACATTTTGTT
Organism: Peromyscus attwateri; assembly: GCA_902168425.1. Taxonomy (NCBI): domain Eukaryota; kingdom Metazoa; phylum Chordata; class Mammalia; order Rodentia; family Cricetidae; genus Peromyscus; species Peromyscus attwateri. Next base: position 44,124 of record CABHPP010148703.1, read on the forward strand.
TCTGAGCAAATACACAGAAATTTTATTACATTTCAAGTTAACAGAATATCAGAAAACCCAAATATTTGCTCCTACTAAGCAGATAGCTCACGTGACTCATCTAGTATGCATGTCTCTCCTCACACCTTGGGGTTTCATTATCTATCTGTTGAGGCCAACAGCTTTTAAGAGGAAATTATTTCAGAGCTTCTCTGATTCTCTCTCTCTCTCTCTCTCTCTCTCTCTCTCTCTCTCTCTCTCTCTGTTCTCATTCTTGACCCCCTGCTTTATCCCTCTCTACTTCTAGATGATTCAGAAATCCTGGAGAAGTAAAGAAACCAAAATAAATTCTGGTTGGACTTCCTTCATATTCTCTGCTGGTTGAAAAGCTTTTGTTGTTGTTTTGCTGCTTTGCCGTTATTGTTTTTTTTTTGTTTGTTTTCTTCATAGAGTGGTTCTGTCTATGAATAGTGGCATTCATAGAGTGTATCACACTGAGTTGATGCTTCTTACATCATCAATGAAAACTTCAAGCAACGTAAACTCTCCTGTCCTCTGTAATGGAAGTTACCGGTGTCGTTGCCCTACCTGCTCCACTTTGTTAGAACTTCCTTTTTCTCAGCATTGCTACTTCTCCTAGCCCTGCTTCAGCAGCCCCAGCTTCCACTCACTCCACACCATGCCTTCATTCCCACAAATATTGTCTGCTCTCTCTCCAATCTGCATACTTCAAGGATCATTTCTTCTCTCTCAGTAAGTGTTTAAAAGTAGCCAAACTTCCTCTCTCTGTTTTCATCCCTTTTTATCACTTACAACATTGAGAAATGTCCTTCTCCCTCCAACACATAATTTTCAAACAGCAATCCGAACTCAGGTGCCTCTGAAAGAACTCCAGCTAGAATTTTCTTTTGGTTTCTGCCACTGTAAAGGTCACACTGTTCTTTAGGAGCCCTCTGTCTCTTCAACCCTTTTCTTAAGAAGATTTTTACAATTTTCATTCTTTGGATTTTGTGGCAAGAACCCACCTCTGACTCATGGGCCATTGGTTCCATCTTTGTCTCCTTTTGCTATTTTGTCCTCTAAACACAGGTATTTCCAATACTCTGTCATAAGTTTCTCTTCTGTATTGAAATTCTTCCCTTTATAACACTACCCATACTCATGACGGCAACACTTACTTTAAAGGTTTCTAAAACTAATGACTACTGGGAGAAAGAGAATTAGCCTCTCTCAGGGATGAGCCCCCTTATTATTTGTCCAGTGTAGACCATATATACACCACCACCAAAAATTGGCTGGGCAGGTTGTTTGTGCATACACACAGACACACAGACAGGCAGACAGACAGACAGACAGACAGATACATACATACATACATACATACATACACACACACACACACACACACGTAATGATAATATCAAGGAAAAAGAGCTTATTCACTTGAGAATGGGGGACATGGGAAGGGTTTAAGAGAGGGGAACTGGGAGACAAAATGGAAAAGGAGAAACAGTATTACTATTTCAATTAAAATATATTTTTAAAGTTTCTAAATATTTGTTTTAACTGATCTATTTTCATATTTTGATATCAAATAAGTTTATTTAAGTCACATTTACCTGTTATTTATTTAATAATGTATTAAGTAGTAATTAAATGCTGGACAATAACATTTGCTGTTATCTGACTTCAATTTTAGTACAACTTGAAGTTAAATAAGTCTGATGCTGTAAGTAAAATTCTAATTTCAAAGTAATAAAAGAGAAAATAAGTGTCAGATGACTATATACTAATCAAGGATCAAAGGAAAACAAAATTAAATACAAAAATAAAGGTTACATATAATTAAAGAGGGAATACAGAGTTGTACATGTTTAATAATTTGATATAAAATTTAGTAACTCGAGTAGAATTAATAGCATAAAGAAAAAAAAATGTTGTGGTACTACCAGGAAAATATCCAGTAAGAATAACAATGATATACAAATGATGGTGTGTTTCCAAGCATGCACTTTGAGTTAGTTAAACGTGAGTAGAGTGCTCTGTTGGGCTCAAGGCACAAAAGTCACCACTTAGAAGGAAGGTGCTGGGTACCAGTTTGTTGGCTTTCAGTACATTGCATCCTGAGAATTATTAGTGCAGATTTAGAGCTGATGTTTTGTAAGTAACTACTGTTGATCTTCAATTGTAGTTCATTATACATCAAATAAATTACCTTTGGCCATAAAACTAATGAATTTACACATGGAAGTCTTCATGATGTATTTTGTATTGAGATAAATAAGCAGCAACTAAATTCCAGTATTTGGTACTTTCAGATACATTGGATAAATGTAGTAAAGATTAGAATAATTATAAGAATGGGGAAAATTTATAAAAAAAACATTTGTAAAATACATACCTGTAGTGGGTAGCCATTCCAACTTTGATCTGGAAGTTCCAACCCCCATTGAGGCTTCGGTAACTGTCACACCTACAAGGCGGGGCCGAGAGAGGGCCCTGAAGACCTGAGATCTGGATGCACCACCCTCTCTTGGTTCCTGGACCCTGGAGGCTAGAGGTAGACTGAGCAGAGTTCTCCAGAGAACACTGCCGGACTGCTCTACGTCTTCCCCAGACCCTGCAACCTACCTATCCCTTCATTTGTAAGTTACACCACTAATAAACCTCCCTTTTAACTATGTGGAGTGGCCTTAATTTCACCAACACATACCCGGCTGTTTAATTGACTTATGTCAATGTGGAACAAAAACTTAGGGCTGAAGCCTGTGTTCTGTTTTTGAAGTGGGGTGGTAGCAGGTATCACTGCACCCTTCTTTGTCCTCAGCCTAAAATCTCTGAGCACTACTAATGACTCAGATTTTAGATGGTTTTATATGAAATTATAGCATGCTTTGCAGTCATTTAAAAATTGTTTTCATTTTTATTCGTGTGTAGGGGGTCACAGGAATACAAGTACCCACAGAGGCCAGAAAAGAACACTGAATTCCCTGGAGCTGGAGTTCCAGGTAGTTGTGAGTCACCCAACATCAGTGCTAGGAACCAATCCTGCATCAAAGAGTTGCAATCTCCCTTAACTGCCCTGCCACCTCTTCCGTTCTCCTTGGATCCATTTGTAACCTTAAAATGTTTTGCTCTCAATGCTACAGACTGCAAAGAGCCCAAGCTGAAGTGAAACCCACAGAGTTGAGGCTTTTGTCAGTCCTTTTGAATACAAAAGCTGAAATTTTATATTGTTCTGCAAGAGAGCAAGACTTTGTTCAGTTCATTGTTATTCTTTTTTCTCAAAAGTACTACCACACTGAAGAACTCAAATGGATCTCACAATGGACTGCAATACTCTTTAAGTAAACACAGTCTTCATTTTGAACACCTAGAATCTTTATAGGAGGAGAGAAATATGTTTCTTCCATGACACTGGACACCGACCCTCAAAACAGTTCATTATGGAAATCATGTATTTGTTTAATATTCTTTGAGAAAAATGAAACTAACCATTCCTGTCATGAGAAAAATAAACAACATGGGGGAAGAAAATAAACAATTTTGCCAGCAGCAGAGCAGTCATAACCAAACTCAGGCAGTTGTACCCCTGTATTTAAAATGCCCATGGTCTCAACAAAACTCCCTTTGATTACTAGCTAGCAGAACAAAGAAAAAAGTATGATTCAGTTGCTTCCTTTGAATTTCAGAAGCTTTTAGGGACAAGTAAAGCTTGGTTCTGAGTTTTTATGTTAAATGAGGAGTGTTTGTATAAATGGTACTCCTCATGTGAAAAGGGTTATTGTTTCTTTTGAAGACCTTTATTATACTATGAGATAGAATGAATACACAGAAACATACAGCTATTCAGCATCATGTACACACAGTAACTCAGGGTGTGAGGTGGAGAATGAACACATCTGTAGCAACTGATAAATCTGAGACAAAAGCCACTGTATTAAAGATTTGGTCCTTAGGAGGTGATGGCCCCATTAAGATGTGGGGCCAAAGAGGGAGGAGATCTCTTGGAAGGACATTCTAGGCCTCCAGATCCTCACTCTTCTTGCCAGCTCTGAGCTGAATAGTTTTGATCTATGTGCACTCCCTCTATGCTATACCACCAACAAAAGTAATGGAACCAATGAGACCTGAAACTGGGCCCCCAAATGAACCTTCCTTTAAAGTCAATAATGTCAAATATTTGTTACAGGAGTTGACTGTTAACACAGTTCCCTTGTCCTTATCACAGGGAATGATGATCAAAACTTATTGCATGGCAGATGGAAACCACTGAATAGGAAGCAGGAAACAGAGATGAGCTCCTGACAGGAAATGTGTGCAGCCTTAGCAGGTAACTTCTGCATCTGGCTGAATGTGAAGCCATACACATTAAAGCAAGGACATTAAGAGACACCCTTCATGTTTCACAATGCCCCCAGAAAAAACAAGGGTGAGTCAGGCAATTTGTGAGCAGTCTAATAAATGAGATAAAATAATATCAGAAAAAGGTCAACAAAATTTTGGTGTGTACTAGAATGCTGTTCAAGAAAGCACCAGGAAGAGTCTAGGGATTTGCCTCAGTTTTGGCAAGACACAAATACCTAAATATATCTAGTTATCTGTGTCTTTTTTTTTCTTTCTGGAAATTGTGCAGATGTATACCATTTCAACATAAGCAAGGGGTGGTGATCCACACTTTAAATAGCAGCATGTGGAAGGCTGAGGAAGAAACAACATAATTTCTCAGCCAGCCTTGGCTAAATAACAAGACTTTCTCAAAAAAATAAAATCAGTGACCCTCCAAGACTGCAGCTGCTCCCTGAGACAGAGTCCACCAGTGCCGATTGGATTAAGAGGTGAGTCTTTGTTTTCATAGCCGAACACCCTGACCTCTAGGCTTTGGGCACAGGAGCACAACCCTGTGTCCCCACACCACCACCCATTGCAGTCCCAGTTTCAGGTCAGCAGACAGGCTGGAATACCACCATCCCTCACCAGACCCTGTAACCTACAAGCCCCACCCCTCCCAAGCCCACCCACCCTCCAAGACTGCAGCTGCTCCCTGAGACAGAGCCTGCCAGTGCCAATTGGACTAAGAGCTGCTCCCTGTGACACAGAGTTCATCAACACCGATTGGACCAAGAGCCTCAATTAGACCAAGAGCTCCCACTGGACCAAGAGTATCAGTTGGACCAAGATAGGCTCCCTCAGACACAGACAACACTTACACAGAGTGGAGTAAGAGATGGGTAGATGCCAGTGCAAAAACACAGTCAACAACATAAAGATCAATATGGCACCATCAGAACCTAGTGGTTCTCCATCAACAAGACCTGAACATCCCTACCCAAAAGAAGCAGAAGAAATCAACCATGAAAATGACTTTAAGAAGATGATAGAGCCCTTAAAAGAGGAAATGAAAAATTCCCTTAAAGAAATCGAGGAAAAGACAACAAAAAATTGGAAGAAATTTATAAATCCCTTAAATAAATCCAAGAAAAAGCAATTAAATAGGTGAAAGAAATAGTTCAAGATTTGAAAACTGAAATAAAGACAGTAAAGAAGACACAAACTGAGGGAATGCTGGAAATGGAAAATCTGAGTAAACGAACAGGAACTACAGATGCAAGCACAACCAACAGAATGCAAGAGATGGAAGAGAGAATCTCTGGTATTGAAGATACAATAAAGTAAATAGATTCATCAGTCAAAGAAAACAGTAAAGCCAACAATGTCATAACACAAAACGTCCAGGAAATTTGGGACACCATGAAAAGACCAAACCTAAGAATAATAGGGATAAAAGGAAGAGAAGAATACCAACTCAAAGGCACAGAAAATATATTCAGCAAAATCATAGAAGAAAACTTTCCCAACCTAAAGAAGGAAATGCCTATGAAGATACAAGAAGCTTACAGAACACCAAATACACTAGATTCAAAAAAAAGTCCCCTCACCACATAGTAATCAAACCACTAAACATACAGAATAAAGAAAAAATTATTAAGAGCTGCAAATGCAAAAGGCCAAGTAACATATAAAGGCAGACCCATCAGAATAACACCTGACTTCTCAATGGAGACTCTGAAAGCAAGAAGGTTCTGGACAGATGTTATACAGACACTAAGAGAACAGGGATGCCAACCCAGACTATTATACCCAGCAAAACTCTCAATCACCATAGACAGAGTAAACAAAATATTCCATGAAATAACCAGATTTAAACAATATATATCCACAAATCCAGTCCTACAGAAAGCACTAGAAGAAAAAAATCCAACCTAAGGAAGTTTGATACACCCATGAAAACACAGGCAATAGATAATCCCACACCAACAAATACCAAAGAAGGGAAACACACAACACTACCACCAAAAAATAACAGGAATTAACAATCACTAGTCATTAATATCCATTAATATCAATGGTCTCAATTCACCTATAAAAAGACACAGGGTAACAGAATAGATATAAAAACAGGATCCATCCTTCTGCTGCATACAAGAAACATACCTCAACTTCAAAGACAGACACTAATTCAGAGTAAAAGGCTGGGAAAGACTTTCCAATCAAACGAACTTAAGAATATAACACCAGTAGCATAGACATGGAGAGCAACAATTAATAAATGGGACCTCCTGAAACTGAGAAGTTTTGAAGGGCAAAGAACACAGTCAATAAGACAAAACAACAGCCTACAGAATGTGAAAAGATCGTCACCAACCCCACATCTGACAGAGGGCTGATCTCCAAAATATATAAAGAATTCAAGAAACTAGACATCAAAATACCAAACAATCCAATTTAAAAAATGGGCTATAGAGCTAAACAGATAATTCTCAAGAGAAGAGTCTCAAATGGCTGAAAGACATTTAAGGAATTGCTCAACATCCTTAGTCATCAGGGAAATGCAAGTCAAAATGACTCTGAGATACCATCTCACACCTGTCAGAATGGCTTTAATCAAAACCCTGATGACAGCTTATGTTGGAGAGGATTCAGAGCAAGGGGAACTCTCCTCCACTGTTGGTGGGAGTGCAAACTTGTACAGCCACTTAGGAAATCAATATGGCAGTTTCTCTGAAAATTGGGAATCAGTCTACCTCAAGACCCAGCTATACCACTCTTGGGCATATAACCAAGGAATGCTCAATCATACCACAAGGACACATGCTTAACTATGTTCATAGCAGCATTATTCATAATAGCAAGAACCTGGAAATAACCTAGATGCCCCTCAACCAAAGAATGGATAAAGAAAATGTGGCACATATACACAATGGAGTACTACT
>CABHPP010148704.1:0-39981 GCA_902168425.1 Peromyscus attwateri
TAGATCACTTTCCCAGCTCACTTGAACACAACTTTCTTCACCTGTAAAATCACAGTAATGGTCACTTAAAATATGTTTAGGAGAGGTGTAGCTGGGGTTATCTCCTGGTCCTGCCTGGCACAAGGTCAGGACAAATCTCTCTCACCTGCCAATCCCACAGCTGCTGGGACCCAGATAAACACACAGATGCTTATATTACATATAAACCATATGGCTGTATGGCTCAGGCTTCTTGTTATCTAGTTCTTATATCTTAAATTAACCCATTTCTATAAATCTATACTTGGCCACATGGCTCGTGGCTTACCAGTACTTTACATCCTGTTCCTCATAATGGTGGCTGGCAGTGTCTCCTGACTCAGCCTTCCTGTTCCCAGAATTCTCCTCTCTCTTTGTCCCACCTATACTTCCTGCCTGGCTACTGGCCAATCAGCACTTTATTTATTAGCCAATCAGAGCAACACATGCACAGCATAGAGAACACCCCACAGCAGAGAGACACAAAAGTCTGTGGGTTCCATTTATACCTGTTTTGTCTTGATGAAACATTAGGATTGGTAGGAATGGATTACTGAATGGTGGAGTTCTGGCCACTTCTTACTCCCATGTGTCTCTGGCATAGCCGATGTAACTGATGCATAATCTTCACATTGTCAGAGGTGCCTGTGTCTTAGCAGATCTGGAGCTTTCTGTCTTAATGAAGTCATTTAATTTACTCATTTAGTCAATTTGTTTAAGTGGTCTTTAAGGGCCAGAGTTGGATACTTTGTTAGATGATGAATGAATTTTTAAAAAGTAATGATAATATAACAGGTTTCAGAGAATACATAGACACTATTGTGCAGAATTGAAAAATCCAAGTTAGGGAGTTTTGTATGCAATGACATTTACACTAAAGGGTTGGTTAATGACCAAAAGTGAGAGAACATTAAAATGCTTTTGCATATTTTAAAGGATTATCATTATAAAAACAATAAAGATTAAAGCCTTAGAGAAAGTAATGCAATGGTCTATATTTCAGAATCATTATAGTTGACTGAAATTAAAGTTTCAAGCCTTAAATCTTTTAAGTCTTATAATCTTTGGATTATAGAGGAAGGTATTTATTTTTGAAGATAATTATTAAATGTGAAAATAAATAAACTTTTCAATAACACATAGAGGAACAACTAAAATTCTTGTGAAGGGTCATGTATCAATGAGTAACAGAATTTCTAATCATTTCCATATATTAAGACTCACCTGATTCTCTCTCTCTCCATCCTTGCTCCCCTGCCTGATTCATCCAAATTCCATCACCACCAGCCCCCAGTCCACCAGCAAAATCTATTCTATTACCCCTTTCCTGGGAGATCCATGCATGTCCCCTTGAGCCCTTCATGTTACTTAGCATCTCAGAGTCTGTGGATTAACCTTTAATTAACAACTAATGTCCACTTGTAAGTGAGTACATCCCATGTTAGTCTTTCTGGTCTTGGGTTACCTCACTCAGGATGATGATTTTGTTTTCTCATTCTATCTATTTGCTTGGAAATTTCATGATGTCATTCTTAATAGCTGAGTAATACCCCATTATGTAGGAGAGACAGCTGTTATCTAGGGGAACTTGGGGGTTGAAGTAGAAACCTAGTACAGTGGAAACTCCCTGGAATCTATGAGAGTGACCCTAGTGAAGTATCCTAGTAATGAGGTTAAGGAGCCCAAACTGGCCATGTTCTATTAACCAGTCAAGGCACCCAGCAGCGAGACTGGGATATCAACCCAGTCACAAAATCTTTGATCTACGTTCTGTCCTGCCTGTAAGACCTGCTGGAGTCATAGTGGTGTGGAACATGTGTGAGTGACTAACCAATGACTAGTCCAACTTGAGGTCCACTCCATGACAGGAAGACCATGCCTGACACTGCCAGGGTGGCCAGGAATCAGAGGTTGGACAGTCCAGAGACTAAATACAACTGGCAAAAGGAAATGAATCCTAATGATATTCTGCTATACTCATAGATTAATGACTAGTCCAATAGTCATCAGAGAGGCTTCCTTCAGCAGCTGTTGGGAATAGATACAGAAACCCACAGCTAGACACTAGGCAGAGTCAGGGGAACCCCTCACAAGAGGGGCAGGAAGGATTGTGGGAGCCAGAGGGGTGGAAGATACCACAAGAACATGGCCCACAGAATCAACTAAGCAAGATTCATAGAGGCTCACAGAGACTGAAGTGACAATCACAGAGCCTGCATGAGTCTGCAAAAGGTCCTCTGCATATACATATGTTATGGCTGTGTATCTTGGTGTTTTTTGGTGGAGGATACTTCTTACTCTATAACTAGCATGTGGACTGTTTTACTCCTACTGGGTTGCCTCAACCAGCCTTGATATGAGGGTTTGTGCCATGTATTATTGTAATTTGTTATGCTATGTTCAGTTGCTATCCCTGGGAGGCATGTTTTTTTTTGGGGGGGGGGAATAGAGGATGAGTGGATTTGGGGGAAAGGGGATGTTTTGGGACTGGGAGATATGAAAGTAGGAGCAACGGTGGTCAGGATGTAATGTATGAGAGAAAAATAATAAAAAAAAAAGACTCACCTGAAACTTGTGTTTAAATGAATATTAGGAGAAAGCATTTTCTTTTGGAATAGAATTATTGAGAGACATACTAAGGAGACAGAGACAGGTGCATGTAATCACAGTACATACATACCTACATGAAATTCCTAAAGATTTTCTGAAATATTTAATAAAAATAAAATGAAATTTGATTTACTGTCCTAATTTTGTACAAGTATGCATTCATTTAGACAACTTAGCTCAATATTCTGGAGATCTTAAACATCTCACATGTATTTTCTGTTCTTTATTTGTAATTTTTGTAGCATATAATTGATATTACACAGAAAGTTATTATTCAGCCAAATAATAATCTAGATTTCACAAGCACACAAAAACACATAAATATTCAGGTGTATCAGTCACAACATTTAGTGAATTATTCTTTTTGGTTTTGTTTCTTTTCTTTGTTTTGCTTTTTGTATACAGAGTCTCATGATGTGGGTTTTGCAGGCTTAGAGCTTGCTATGTAGACCAGAATGACCTTGAATGCAGAGATATCCACCCACATCTGTCTTCTGAATGCTTGGATAAAGGCATGTACCACCACACCTTGCTTGATGCGCTAGTCTTAATGACCTCATGTTTAATTTTCTTTTTAATTGAAAATAATTTCTTTCATACAATATATTCTGATCCCTCATCTCCTCCCATATTATTCCCACCTCTTTCTATCTCTTTAGAAAACAATCAGGTAAATAAAATCAAACAAATCATATTTAAAAGAAAGGTATGAGTAATATACGCAAACACACACGCACACACTCAATAAAAACACACACACTCATAAACCACAATATACAAGAAAAAGGCCACTAAATTAAAATAAAAATGTCAAAATATAGTAATATGAGACAAAAAAAAAAAACTCCAAAAGGTATTGAGTTTGTTTAGTGTTGACCATCTATCTAATAATGCTGTGCGTGGTGAGTACCCTTAAGTATGGTTCCTATACCCAGTAAGACTCCGTTAGAGAATATTAAGTTTTCCGTACAAGCAGTTGTCAGTTGGGTGTAGCTTCTTGGTTAGGCATGTGAGATCCTGTCTACTTCCTCCTCTTAGTTCTGGGGCTCTAACTGGATTGAACCTATGCAACCCCTGTTCATGCCTCCATAGTCTCTGTGAGTTAATTTGTTCTTCAGTCTTGTGTCTGGAAGACACTGTTTCCTTGGTGTTACACCTTTCTGCACCCTCTTCTGTGTAGTTCCCTGAGTACTGAGTGCACAGGCGTAATAAATACATCTCATTTAGGATTTAGCATTTCAAGGTCACTCAGTCTATGCACATTGTTCAGCTGTAGGTCTCTGTATTATTTGCAATCTACTGCAGGAGGAAAATTCTCTGATGATGACCGAGCAGGGCCATGAACTAAGAGCATAGCAGAATGTCATTAGAAGTCACTGTATTGCTACTTTCCTTCTACAGAACAGTAGTATTGGTTTCCCTGAGGTCCATGGCCTGTCTAGTCTCAGATTCTTGCCATGGAGCAGAGACAGAGGTGGATATTATCTCATGGAGTGGTAAGCACCTAATGTTTAAAACAAATTCAAGTGTCAGGAAGATAGTCTATACAATAATGGGAATATGACACTGGACCTGTTTTCTCTACTTCAGTCTTTGTAATTAATCCATCTACCTTCCCTGTATCAACTTGAGGTCCTTTTTAGAGTACATTATACATTTTAAAGTGAAATACAAATAGTATGTAAGTAAAATCTTGCCAATCATTCATCTGCTACCATATAAAGGGATTTCTAAATTTAACTATTTAATTTGATTGGCTCATTAGCACTCTCAATGTTATGTGGTACATGTTATCAGAAGAGGGTTTTCCACATTTTCTAAAGGCATGATACTGAAGTCTTTCCTAGCAGACAGGACTTGATAAGATTTGTGTGAAAATGGCTGTGTTCCCTTTTCTACCATGTGTTCATATGGTTGAAATTTGAAGAAAGAAGTAAAACAGAAAGAGTGAACAGACATCAGACAAGAAACATTCATTGTTCAAATGTGCAGTGTTCTTGTGAGGGAAGAGCATTTCTTTTAATTGTATTTTATGCATGTGTGCATAATATGGCGAGCTAATGTGTGTATATGTTCACTGGTGTCCCTTGGCACCCATTTGAGGATAAGAGTAGAATACCAAATGTTGTTCCTCTCCTTCCATTTTGAGATGTAGGTCTTCCTGTTGTATGCAGCTCTGTGCATCATGCTTTCTTGTCTTAGAGCCCCAGAGATTCTCCAGACTTCATGTTCCATGTCACCCTTAGTGCTCTGTGACTACAGACCCATCTGCTGCCATACCTGGTTTTACATGGGTCTGTGAACTCAGAGCCTCCAACCTGAGTGGCAAGTACTTTACATACGAAGTCATTTCCCCTTCCCTATTTTGAATGTTTTAAGAGTCTGGAATACATTGACTTTGCCTTACTCTCTGAAAGCTTGAACCTGGACATCTCTGAAATTGCAGCAAGAATCTGTAATTTTAGGTTATTATCTCTGACATTCAAAGTTTGAGCTGCTTCTCAGCTATGTCCTTGTGGGAACTCTAAATCTTTTAATCAATTTCATTTCATCTCTATTAGAGATTGAACTTGAGGAAAGGTTTATCAAATCAAACATAATTGTTTTTATATAGTTATCAAAATCTGGGGTGTAGAATATCTTGAATTAGAATAAAAAATGATTTCTAAAATGACCTTAGAAGCAAAATCTTGGAAAGATTTGGAGTTTCAAGCATGAGTTTGGTTCTCTACTCTTAATTACCATGTTGGATAAGTCGCTTAACCCAGCTGAGCCTTATGATCTTATAATATGGGGGGAAATAAATGTCTCATTTATCCCGCAGTGCCGTTGTTAAGATCAAATGAGATAATGCATGTACGAGAGCTCCGTAAAACTTTACCCATGGAAACATAAATGTTATCACTTTTCTGGTCGATATGATACTGCTTAATGAATCATATCCAAAATGATGTTAAAACCAGCTACACTTCCTTTATGGATCTCGTTCTGCAGTTCGATATGTGATCTTCTTTATTGGGAAGCCACTGCTAATTAAAATTGGGTGATATTCACGCTGTTCACATGTGCCCAGCTTTTTCACCCATCAGCTACCAATGGTAACTCATGAACATTGAAAATGTGCAGCAGCGTTCTGCTCCAGAATGGCCTCTCTCACAGCTCCCTGCCTCCTGCTGGGCTTTCACAGTGGAGCCTGCTGAGACAAAACAGTTTCACAGTCTTCTCAGGGTGAATTACTCTCCATTTATCCTGGGTAAACCAAATTTTAAGCAATTCATTGCAAAAGCCTAGCTTAAAAAGTGGAAAGCAGAAAACAAATAGAAGCCACCAGATAACACACAGCACACAAATTTCCTGAGGAAAGATGTTTTTTTGGTTTTTTGTTGTTGTTGTTGTTGTTGTTTTTGCCTCGATTTCTCTTCATGTAAGTGTAAATATATATATAAAGGTAAAACAAAGGGATAATTATTATTGTTATATTTTATATAGTACCCACTTAGCTTCATGAGTACATAAGAAAAAAGAGTCAAAGAATAAATGGATACATGCACATGGACACATACACAGTATCTATTTGTGGCAGTACAAATATTCATTTTTGGATGTGCCATTGCCATAAAAAGAACATAAGATTAATTAAAACCTGCATATATTAAAACTAAAGGGGTACAATGAAATTTGGTGCCATAATTTCAGTCAGTAACTTCTTAGAATTCAAATATGAGATTATTTTAAAATATACAGATAAATACCATTTCTAACTAATCATGGTGTTTTATTACAGAAGATGTTATTAATGAGATTGTAGCAACAAATGCCCTGAACAAACTTTGTATTTTCTGGACTACTTCCTCCTTTCCACACGTCAGGATGTAACTTCCAACTTAAGGACGATTCTGAGAATGGCCTCCCTGAGGGCAATGCACTTGCCTAATGAATGCTTACAATATAGAAAACATCATAAACAACTAAGAATGACAAAGATAATCATGTGCCATATGAATATTTAAATTCATGACCTTAAACTTGCTTCTAGATTTGTAATGGCTTAAATGACAAACTAGCATCTGTTTTATTGATATACTTTTAGGAGTGAAGAGATTTTTCCAGATATAATGGCTGATAGTGACTTTTGGAAAATGAGTGGTCAGTAGAATGTACCAGAGGTGTATTTCTGTAAACACTTAGGATGTTGGACATAAACTAAAGCCAGGGGCTCAGGAGATGACCCTGTGGGTAAAGTTCTAAAGCCAGGGGCTCATGAGATGACCCTGTGGCTAAAGTTCTTGATGTATAACATGGAGACACAGAGTCATACACTCAGCACCCAGAGCTGGTAAGAAGTGGGTGGCTGGGACAGTGTAGATGTAATGCCAGGACAGGGGAGAAAAAGACAGTGGATCCCTGGAGTAAGATAGTGATGTAGGCTAGCCAAGTCAGTAAACTTTAAGTTCAAGTGAGATACCCTCAATACATAGGTGGTGATTGATCCAAAAAGACACCCAATATCAATGTTGGGTTACTTTCTATGGGCATGTAGACGCAGACACACTTGCACACACCCACACACAAGTGCACATGTGAGAACATGTACATTCACATGCACTCAAACTACATATACACAGTGAATTAATTAATGAATTAATAAAAATTCCAAAGACAGACTGTCAAGTTCACAACTGATATTTTTCCATTGTAAAAGTTTGAATGTGTATCCAGGAAAAACTTATGTATTACAGCAAAAGGTAGTGTAAATACAATAATTAAATGCTCAGCTAGCTAGATAGAATCTCATTCTTGTCCTAAATGGTGTAATTTAGGGACAGAACTCAAATGTCACATTGTCTGATAGATTGGTGTGTGTGTGTGTGTGTGTGTGTGTGTGTGTGTGTGTATGTGTGTCTGTCTGTCTGTCTATATATTTGTCTGTGTCTGTGTGAATATGTGCGTTAGAATTCTTGGTGGATATACTAAATTGTCAATTCCTTGATCTTAAATGTATAGACCTTTTCTTAACCTCCAAGTCAATCTAGTACCAAAAGACTGTTGCTTCTCTATGTAATTATTTTATGTTCACCAAGTGCTTCTGCTGGGAAATATTCACAATGATAAGAGTAAATAGTGTTTTAGTACAAATGTATGAATGAACCACAGGTCAAACCCAAATTTTAATTTGTAAACACTGTGCACTGACTCTGCTAAAAAAAAAATGAATGTCAGGAAATGACGAATCTATCACCAATAAAAATTATTTTAAAAGAAAATGAAAAACTAAGCAACAAGAAGAAAAGCACTGGTTAAAATTTTGATCACTGTTGATGCTTCATAGAAAAAAAAATTCATTCTAAAACTCCAATATTTATTTAGTAGAGCTGGAAGGTGACCGGAATATGGTTAAGGATGCAGAAATGATGTCTAAAAAGCATGCCTTCTAGTTGATTGGAGAAAGAATGCTCATCCCACACTGACAGTTAAGTTTATGATTCCAATATTGTGAAAGGGAGGAGTGCAGACAGGCATCAGTAAGAGCTGGTGGATGTGCATTAACATTTTATATGCTGAATTTAATAATGTATTCTTCATGCTAAATAACTTTCTGAAACTTATTTCATTTGATTTGAGATGTGATTTGAGAACTGCCAATATGTTAGGCAATCTGCTACAGAATTGTCTGTTTTCATCTTGGTACTTCTGCATCATCCTTAGCTACATTGCCTGCCTTTTTTTTTTTTTTAAATGCAGTCCTACTCAGCAGGTTGGAGAGCTTAAAGTTATATTTCTAGTAGAAACAGTAAGATAAAAGTATTGTTTTAGGTACATTTGCAGTCACTACGATACTAGAATCTGTTCAAATGTGTTGTCTGCACAGAGTATCAATTAGATTCAACTATGGAATGAGGGGAGAGGGGTACTGCCTACACAGTAGAATTCCCATAGTCTAAGAAATCTCTCTTCAGTCCATTCACTGTTGCCTGATGCACTGAAAACTTGGCACAATCAAAAGATATTCACACTGGTCTTAAGTTTCTAAAACACTATTCCAGTCTGTGGAGATTTTGGAGATGGACATGGATAGGAGATTGGCTGAATGAGAGAAGCATATCTGGAAAGAAGAGGTGACACTATTTAGTGAACATCCAGATTTACTCCTTCCCTCTTTTTTTTTCCCAAGACAGGGTTTCTCTGTGTAGTTTTCCTGCCTGTCCATCCTAGATCTCATGCTATAGACCAGGCTGGCCTCGAACTCACAGAAATCCACCTGGCTCTGCCTCCCAAGTGTTGGGATTAAAGGCGTGCACCACCACCGCCTGGCCTCCTTCCCTCTTTGTTTGACTAACTTTACAGAAGTGAGTATGGCAGCCTCTTTTATGAACTGCTGTGTGCACCTACTTCCCTAGCCATATGTGAGTTACTAAATCTAAACTATGAATTGTGTTTCACTCTGGAAAGCAATGGTAATACAATACAAAGTGTAAGAAGTATTATCTGTGTGTTGACCAGGTTTAAGGGGAACCAAACTTAAGAAGAATTGAGCTCCTGGCATGGAACTTCCATATATCACATCTGTTTGGCCACATGTAACAAGGTTACATGTGCCACTGATACCTTACATGTTAGTCTACCACTAATCAAGTGCACTGTATAAATACAATAAAACTGAATATACACAATATCTATAAAAGGCACAAAGAAAGGAATATCAAATTTATATATAAATACATTTTCTCATAAAACCATAAATCATTTTAAAATGCTACCATTTTAAAAAGAAACAATTATAATAGTGAGGTATATAGGGACAAAGTTAAATCACATTGGAGGCTGAGACCAGAGAGTGACCTTCAATGCAGTGAACACAAATAATTGAGAAATTGATACTTTACCAAAAAATGTTTATGGAAGGAATGACTAAAATGTAGCAATGGAACTACATTGATGTTAGGCAGTCTGCTCACTAACTGTACCAACTGTGTGGGTTTTTTGTTGTTGCTGTTGTTGTTGTTGTTGTTTTTTTTTTTTTTTTTTTTTAACTTAGAGAAGTTAAGGGGAAAATCCCAGTCATGATTAGGTTGGACTCAGATAGAGCACTGGGATCTACGGATATTTCCAAAGATTTGAGTAAGAAAAAACAAAGGTGACTTGAAGTCTCCCTTCAGAGAGTTTCCTGAAGAGTACACTTAAAAGTAACTCAGAGGCTACATATTCTGCTAAAATGAGACTAAACAGAATAAGAAACCATAAGATTTCTGGCCATTAGCCAAATATATTTAAGGACATCATTCCGTAGAGTTTATCAGATCCATTAAAAACAAGTCAAATAGATGACTGGATGGACATTCAGTGGAATTTAG
The DNA here is from genome assembly GCA_902168425.1 of Peromyscus attwateri. Lineage (NCBI taxonomy): Eukaryota > Metazoa > Chordata > Mammalia > Rodentia > Cricetidae > Peromyscus > Peromyscus attwateri. The sequence goes on from CABHPP010148704.1 coordinate 9,981, forward strand.
TTTGTCAGTTACATTTGCATAGAATTATTCTTTGACATACACACAATGACCATTTTAAGGTCCAGAAAATCATGTGTTAAAAATACTGAGGGAAGTCTTGAGGCAACAGGTGTGGAGGTATTAAGGAGGTGAATGATTTCCAGTGTTGACCACAGAGATCCATCCTCTGAATAATTCAGAACTTTAGATTGAAAGCAAGAAAATCACCCAGACAGTTAAATGGACTAGAAAAATAAACACACGGCATGTAAGAGTAAGTTGAATGAAAATAGCAAAGAGAGTCTCTTATAAAGAAAGCACACTTTTCATTACTAAGGATTCTGACAACAAAAGAGTTAATTATACAAGTTGCATTTTGTGTAAAAATGTATGCTTTTAGGACTATTATAGAATGAACAAGTACATATGGGGACAAAAATGTAAGAAAAAAGGCATTGAGAACTAACAGGTGACAAGGGTCTGGAACTCAGGTGATAAGAAATTATTTGTGAAACACAAAAGAAATGTAACCATATAAAGTAAAAAAAAAAGTCTGCTAACAAACACAATGTCCTTCTGGAAAGCTAAAATAATTATCTTCACCAGTAATGAAATTGAAAATTTGAAGCAGCATCCTCATAGTGTGGGGAGACCTAGGCAGAAATGTTATGCTATGGATGGCATTTTCTAAAATAAAGATCCAAATAGAATACTGGGAAACTCAAACTTCCTTTCCTTACCTGGTTGTTTGTGCAGATGGGTGGGCAGGGGCTTTAAAAGAAAGGTATTTGTAGGGGGAACACAGTAACTGTGTGTGACGTGACATCACACTTTTGCTCAGCACTACTTTAATGTCACTTTTTACTGAAAACCACAATCTAAGGTGAGATATTTGGCTAGGTTTTCTGGGTTTAGAGGTTTTGAGTCTGCTGTTCCTCATGTGTGAAGTCCAGTGCATTTTTCTTGCCATTAATTCCAATGAAACTGAACATTTTCTGATGCTAAGTTTTGTGTATTTTGCATATCGGCAAAAATTAAAAAGATCTGAAGATTATCCATTTTCTTAGACTACATACTTTTGGAAGTCTGGACAAGAAAGGTATATTTAAAATGCAAATATTATACTCGAGATGCTGAAGTAATTTATATTCAGAGACGCTAGTTTAAATAGAATTGCCTTACATTAAAGAGCGGTTGGGTTGATCATGTGATCAGGTTTATTTTCTACAGATTTATGAGCCTAGGATTTTGTTTTGATCTTGTGGTATATAAGAAAATTTCACAACCATCTTTATAATTTGTGGAGCTTTTGCAGCAACATTTGTAAACACAAGGGGATGTTTTCACGTTTTAGTAGAGGAAGAGCAGATGGTTGGGACTAAGGGAATCGCTCCTTCGTGTTTAATAATGCAGCTGGGAAGGAAATGGCACGCTAACTTTTCACCAGGAGAGGATCATTGTTCACAGCACCATGGGATCTCTTAAGCTACAATGGCGCTCCTTCAGATGTGTACCGTCTGCATTGGAGTAAGACACAGCAAAATGTCTAATAATACCTTTAGTTCACAAGACATTCTACACATGGAAAATAATAGCCATAACCAATGGAAAGCAGACGTATAGGACTGGTGGAAAAACATTTCCCTAAGACAGGAAAGAGATATGGGCAGCAATTAAATCACAAGAAACCGGATTTAAAAAAATCGAGACACTTTTGGAACCATTACGCTGACCAATTTATGTCAACCTGACATAGGCCATAGTCATACAAAAAGAAACTCCAATTAAGAAAATACTTCTATAATATTGGGCTGTAGGATAGCCTGTAGCAGCAGTTCTGAACCTTCCTAGTGCTGCGACTCTTTAATACATTTCCTCATAGTGAGGTGACGCCTAACCATAAAATTATTTTCATTACTACTACCTCATAACTGTAATTTGCTATTGTTATGAATGGTAATGTAAATGTTTTTGGAGCTACAGGGTTGGCGGAGGGGTTGCTACCCACAAGTTGAGAACCGCTTTCTTTATTAATGATTGATGTGGGCAGGCTCCTCCCATTCTGGAAGGAGGGCTTCTCCCAACTTTTAACTGATGTTCCTGACTTCCAAAAGAAAGCAGTCTGAGCAAGCCAAGGGAAGCGAGCTGACAAGCAGCCCCTCTCGATGGTGTCTGAATCAGCACCTGCCTCGAGGTTCCTGCCCAGTTTGAGTTTCCATCCTGACTTCATTCGGTGATAGACTGTAATGCTGAAGTGTCATCTTAAACCCTTACCTCCCAATTTTTTGCTCATGGTGTTTTATCACAGTGATAGAAACTCTAATCCAAACACTGTGATTGCACATAAGAAGGATGAATATGGAAGAATTATATTAAAAATATGTTGTTTTGAGAGAAAAATTTATTTTTATTTGGGTTTTTGAAATAAAAGAAATGCATTTCATATTCATCTCCCCCTTTATTAAACAGGTTATTTTCTCATACAATGTAATCTGAATAGCTCTTCTCCTTGTTCTCCTCCCAGATCCCATTCCCACCTCCCCTTCCATGGGGATCCACTCCCTTTCTGTCTCTCATTAGAAAAGAACAGGCTTCTAGGAGATAATAACAAAAATTAACAAAATGAAGTAAAATAATAGAAAATGAAAATCAAATCATATGAAAGTTGGACAAGCCAAGCCAACAGAAAAATAAAAGAGCCTTAAGAGAAGGCAAAAGAATCAGAGAGACCCACTCTTTGGCACATTCAGGGGACTCACAAAAGTACTAAACTGAAAACTGGAATATGTATGCAGAGGACCTGGTACACTAGCATGTAGGCCCTGTGCTTGCTGCTTCCATCTCTGTGAGCTCATGTGAGCTTTGCTCAGTTGTTTTAGAGGGCCTTGTTCTCCTTGTATCTCCTGGACCCTCTGTCTCCCATTCCTTCTGCCGCCTCTTCCATGGAGTTTCCTTAGCTCTGAGGGGAAGGATTTGATGGAGACATCTCATTTAGAGATGTGTGTTCCAGGGTTTCTCTCTCTCTCTCTCTCTCTCTCTCTCTCTCTCTCTCTCTCTCTCTCTCTCTCTCTCTCTCTCGCGCGCGCGCGCGCATGTAGTGTTTGGCTGTGGGTCTCTGTAATTCTTCCCATCTACTGTAGTAGGAAGACTGGTGGTTGTAGCATGAATCTTAAAAAAGTTCTTATTAACAAAATCAAACCCGAGGCCAGTTATTGGGGTGAAATGCTGGATGGTCAGAGAGACAGAACAAGTCACAGCTAACCTCACCTGGCCAACTTCTCGGCTGGTCTTGTTTCTTCAGACTGGAAGCCTCTGTGTCCTCATATCCGAATGGCTCTCAGCTGAACTGTGCTGCTAGAAGCCTGAAAGCTTAACCAGCCAAATGCTTAACCAGCCAAATGCTTAACCAGGCCAAATGCTTCTAGTTCCTGGTCCTCACGCCTTATATATCTTTTTGCCTTCTACCACCATTCCCTGGGATTAAAGGCTCACTCCCTGGGATTAAAGGCGTGTGTCACCATGCCTGGCCATTTCCAATGTGGCCTTGAACTCACAGAGATCCAGAGGGATTTCTGTCTCTGGAATGCTAGGATTAAAGGCGTGTGCTACCACTGCCTATCCTCATGTTTAATATTGTGGCTGCTCTGTCTCTGACCCCAGATAAGTTTATTAGCATGCACAATATTTGGGGGAATACAATACCACAGATGGTGACTCAATAAGGCACTGATCTATGAGTATAGCAGAATATTGTTATTAGTCACTTTATTGTATTTTTTCACACCACTAGTATTTGCTTTTACTCTAGGTCTCTAGGTTATCTAAAGTCTGGTTCGTGGTCACACAAACAGTGTTAGGTATGGGTTCCATATCATAGAGTAGGTCTTATGTCAAATCAGACATTGGTTGGTTACTCCCACAGGTTTATGCCACCATTGCCCAAGCATATTTTGCAGGCAGGACAGATTATAGGTCTAAGGTTTTGTGGTTGGGTTTGATTTTACTTTTCTCTTTTGGTAGTCTGCAGAGTACCTTCCCATGTCAAAGACACTAGAACATAGGGGTAAAGATTTTGTGTAGGTATTAGTTTGATCTCTCCGTGTTTGTGGAGTAGTGTGGCTGTTGTCTTGAACAATAAGAACCTGCTGTCAGTTTTTGGAGAGCAACCTTTTGATGGAGACAAGGTTTTACTATTTGATTCTGACTGGTCTTGATCTCTCTATGTAGACTAAGGTAGCCTTTGAATTCATAGAAATTCATCCTTGCCTCTGACTCAGCAGTGCTGGAATTAAATGCAGATGCTATCACACCCAACAGAAAAGATTTTTTTTTTTGTTTCTGTTTTTGTTTTAATGGGGCTGGCAAGATCGCTCAGTAAGCAAAGGTGCTAAGGACTTCAATCCTTTCCATGGATTCCACATGGTAAAAGGAGAGAATCAGCCTCTACCAGTTGTCTTCTAACCATACATAGTCTTCTTCCCAAATAAATACAATTATAGAAAATATTTAAAATGAATGTTACTTAAATGTAGTTTTAAGGTATTCATCTAATGGTTATGCATTAACATTTTGCAGAGAAAAAAATTATTATGTGACCTATGGTGTATTTAGTATAATACTATAAGATAGAACATTAATAAAATATAGTATTATTAGCTGCTAATATATGAGAGAAAAGTTGCAGAGATATGGTACAATTATAAGGATTACAGGTTTTGTTGTGGTTGATTCATAGTGCAATCAATTTTGCACAATATTGATGACCACTAATCCTTCTCATAACAGGCTCAAATCCAATCTCAAACGAAAATGTAACTGAAACCAACAGTTTGATGATCATATCAGTCCAGATACAGAACATAAAATTCTTCAGGACATGCTTTTATGTCAGCAGTGTTAAAACTACAAGGAAGGATGTAAGCTCAGAAATAAAGACTCAGTGGGAAAATGCCCTGTAGTAATCAGAGGCTATGGAAAGGTTTTGAAACTCTTTTCATGGTTTGGGGTCAGTAAAACTTATATATATATATATATATATATATATATATATATATATATAGAGATAGAAAGAGAGAGAGAGAGAGAGAAAGAGAGAGAGACCATATATAAGCCTAGATTTATGCAAGACAATATCTATAAAAATCATCTTGATAAGAATTTTATGAGTCATAGTTTTCAAAGGAACTTCATGGTCACTCTCTTCTGTCTACCTCAATGACTTTATTATGGGCTAGTAATCGTTGGCTTCTTAGATGCACATCTTGTTTTTCCCACTTTATTGGAGCATGCCCTTGCATTGTCCATTCTTCTTCCTCTGCATCAATATATACCTTTAAAAACAAAATTTTATTTGTGTGAAAATAAAGGCAATAAATAAAGTCCAACTAGGACAGGTTTTGAGTATTAGCATTGTCAATTAATATATTGGAGACTTCATTTTTGCATCTGTAAAGAACACAGAGTAAGTGTAGTAAATATTATATACCCAACATTGCCATCTTTATAAAGCTATGGTTTTGGCATTCATGAGATGTGAGGGTCCCTCTTTGTCTTTGTGGTCAGTTGGTCATCAATTCATGAGGACAAATGGGCAGAAGCAATGACAGAGATTCTTGTGTTGCCCATTAACATGATGGAGACAGCCCTCTAGGAGACAGACTTCAGTGAATCAGCTCAATGTAATTCCAGAGTATAACGAATATATAAGAATATGGAGCTTGGGAACAAACTCTATTTCATTAAGTCACATGGTGCTATCATAAGGCTTTGTATGTGGTAGTAGGGTCCTATAGCAGAGCTCCTAACAAAACTCTTCTAGCAGGAATTTGTGCCAACGTTCAAGCTAATGATAAATCAGGTATCTATCTTAGAGACAACTTTCAGTTAATGTCAGTCCTCTGGGCCCAGGGACATTCTACAGATAAGGGCAGGTAGAAAGCAAGAAGTTTCACACTGTGGGGAGGGGGTCCCATGTCTTTGAGTTTTAGAAAAAGGTGCCAGGCCATGATAGACTGTAACCTCTGACCAGGTAGCAAAGCTTCCCAACAATGAGATATTCCTGTAGAGTTTAAAGTATTTGTTTAGAATTGATATATGCACCAAATAATTGTAAATGATCTGCAAATACAAATATGTAAGAGGCATTATCTATAAACAACCCAAATAGCTATACATACATGAAGCCATTGGTGCTGCTGTGATGATAGAATATATTACTATTCTCTAAAAATATCTGATATTTGGGAGGTCAGTCAAACATTTTATGTTCAAATGGAGACTTTCCACTATATAATATGTTGGACTTCTGCACTGTAGTGTGCTGAACAGGAGAGAATAAAATGAGAGAATTTATATTATCTGTTAACTGGGTCAAGGACTCTTCCAAAATACTTGAAACATTTCTCATTGTCACCCTTTTTCCTTCCATGAGCACAGGGAGGCAAAACTGCAGAAACACAATGGGGATTATTTCTGTTAATCATTAGACAGATTAATATAGGTTAATTGCTGATTAACATTGGAATTGTATCAACTCAATACAGTGCAAAGAAGAAATGTAAAGCAGATTAATGTTAAATATCCTAGGGATGTAGTTTACATCTCTGCTCCTACTTCCTACATATTCATTTATGTAAATTATAAAAATATTTTTTTTTGTTTATTTGAGACAGAGTTTCTCTGTGTAGTTTTGGTGCCTGTCCTGGATCTCGCTCTGCAGACAAGGCTGGCCTCGAACTCAAAGAGATCCACCTGCCTCTGCCTCCCAAGTGCTGGGATTAAAGGTGTGTGCCACCACCGCCCAGCTAAAATGTACACTCTTAGAATCGTTTCTTTACTAATGTGAGAACAGTGCAAATGTAACCCCCAAGAAGCAATGTTATGGATGGACACATTCTGCATATATTTTACAGAACTCTCCTTTGCTCTAAAGAAGTAATTTTTGGCTGGTGGTGGTGGTGCATGCCTTTATACCCACATGGGAGGCAGAAGCAGGTAGATCTCTCTGAGATACAGGACATCCAGGACTACATAGAAAGATCCAGTCTCAAAAAGAAAAAAAAAAGATTTTTTTTAAATGGAGTGTAATATGTTAGGACACAAGTTTGTCTCAAAAACAAAAATTAGATAGCATTAACAGGTCTAAGATTTATTAACTAAAATTATTTAATTAATTCATTGGCTAGGTGGGTGAATTCACTTGGTACTTTAGATACCTGATTACATATTTCATGTTTTTAGAGAGCAGTTGTGTTTCATTGCCCCCAGTGTAGCAGACTGTGATGTGAATGACTACGTTTAGGAATGCTTTTGAAAATTAGAAGGTGATTAATTCATTGGTGCATGTTTATTTTATTGAAATGAACAATATGAAAGAGAACACATTTGCATGGAGTCTCTATCTAATCTAGTAAAGAATACAGGTGTCTATGAAGTAAATATATAACTGGAAATAAAAGGATTATGTGATGATAAGGCTATCTTCCTGTTGTTAGTGATAGATATTATGTTTTATGAACATGATCTTTTAAAACATTTTGTTCATTAAATGTTGTGACAAAAAACCTAGCTGCTGGACTCTGTTGTGTTTGAAATATTATAACCTGGGGCTGTGGGCTTGCGCATTAGCTATGCTTAAAGTATGCTTGTTACTACTTGGCGCCGTCAGTTTTAATGCAGCTTTTGTTGGCTTTAAACACTGAAACAAATAGAAAACAATCAGGCTCCAGTGGCTTAGAAACCTGGATGGCAGCCCAGCTCTCATTTATTAGGACCCTGGGAAAATAAATTTAAAAGAGGAACATTTTCAAGTCTGCTTTCAGGTTACACTGAACAAGTAGGTCTCCCAAGGATCTCCATGCCCTTTCTACATGCATTTATTCTGCTAGCTATAGCATAAAGAGTAGTAGGAACTACTGTTGGGACGCCTTTCAAATTGTTTGGGACCTAAAGATAGCACCAGTAGTTACAGTGGAAATTATAAGGTTTAAACTGCGTGAGAAGAAGCTTCAGTTATGCATGAAGTGTCCCAGGATTCACCATTAGAAATCTTTGTATTCTTTAAATTTATATCCTCTGGCTTACTTGAAATTTATTCTGAGAAGTCAATTTTATTTAGTTGAAGGTAATGGTTAGAGTGGTAAAATATGCAAATACATTAAAATAGTTTTAAAATTATATTATTACTCTCATTATTATTTTAGTAGTAGTAGTCCTGTTTGGGATTAATTTTTCACAGTGCATAGCACAAGTTGGCTGTGATCATATGGCAATTTTCCTTCCTCAGCCACAGAATGGGTGGAATGGTGAATCACAAGAGTGAATCATTACATTTGGATTAAGTATTGTTTAGTTCTTGGATTATTTATGTGACTATATGGATGTGCTTTATCTTTTCATTTTGTGTGTTGTCTTTGGGAAAATGGCTCATGAGGAGGTAGGAAGGCTGGGCAAAGGAATGAAAAGAATAAGATACTGTGCACTAGATTACATGAGCTGCAATGTATGAGGATCATCCTTTGTCCTTCAGATCCTGGATTGTAATTGCCCTATTTGGATCTTAAGACATAACATGCAGTCTAAATTAAACTGAAAAGGGAGATTTGAGTGTGATGTGGTGCCAGTTCTTTCAGTAATTGCCATAAATGTGTGCTAATATTCATCAATGATATTTTTTTTTAATTTTGCATTTTTCTAGAAGGAGCTAACATACTTTTCCATTTCTCCTGAGGGAATTATAAAAATTATTAAACAAATATTGAATAGTAAAACTAGTAATTCGTGATTCCTCTATCCATCAGTGGATATGAAAACATCATGTTGAAGATTGCTTTTGTTATTTTCTCATCCTAAAGCAAACATTGCTACTATTTAGAGCATTTGCTTTATGATTTCTCTTGGGGTAATTATTTGACATTTTTTCCTTCAGCATATTTATTTAATCATCCAAAAAAATAAATATGCAATGTTGGTATGACTATTACTTTGTCCTTCTGTCGGCTTATGTATGCATATTTTATTAGTTTATTCATTTAAAATTTGGGCAACAAGGTCTAATTATGAATACTCTTTATTTTGAGACAGTGTCTTAATGTATAGCCCTGGTGGGACTGGAACTCACAGTTGCTTCAAATCACAGAGATCTTCCTGCTTCTGCCTCAAGTGTGGTAATTAAAGTTTGCAAGCACTCTGCCACCGGTGTCTTATGAATCATATTACTTACTCTGACTATATCTGAGTTTATCACCAAGTGAAAATTCAAAGTCAATTTTGGAATAATTTCAGTTAAATTAGGACCATCAATAGATATTTATTTATTTTGCTGATAATTTTTGAATTGTGTGTGTGTGTGTGTGTGTGTGTGTGTGTGTGTGTATGTTGGAATATATATGGGATGTATATACATATATACAGGGTAATTGAGTTGATCTATAAATTGTATTTAATATATAAAATGGGTGAATTTGCACATTTATCTTTATTCATAAAAATGTTACAAGTAATAAACATATTCATCAATGAGCCCACTAGTATCTTCATGTCGTCGTCGTCGTGTGTATGGGCGACTGTGTGTTTACAGACCTGAACATTAGACTTCCTCCTAATATTTCAGTTACACAGGCAGTGCTGTAATCTCTAGCTATCCATTTCATGTTGTTGTACACATAGGATATTTTAGAAAGAAGAAATAATTTTGAGGGGGTTCCCCATTATGAAGGCTGAAGAGTCAAGCCTGGATGGCTGTATGTGGTGAAGGCCTAATGCTGCATTACAACCTGACCCATGCCATCATTTTATCAAAGAGATCAAGAGTGAAAATTTTGTTGCATGGAGCAGGAATCACATGGAAATAGAGCAAGTAAGAGAGCAAACAGATGAAACTAAACCCACTTTGTAGCAAACCTTTATCACAGTCACTAACGTAGGGCCATGAGAGCCATAGCATACAGGCAGAGCATTCACTTTTGTGTAGATACCCCCATCTGTTTTACTTTGAGGATCTAATTTTCCAGCATAGAAATATTTGGGAGACTAACCACATCCAAATTCTCTATGCTGTACTGCAGATCTCTAGAACTTGATCTGTTTATAGAGCTGAAACATTTCAACCCTTGAATAAAAGTTAGCCCAGCCACAAGGCATAAGCTAGTCAAATATGGAGGTACCACTGCTGTTCAGGCTCAGGGCAGTTCAAACAAGAGGGCTATGAGCTTGAAGGTAGCTTGTGTTGCACAGTAAGTTCCAAACCATCCTGGAAAAAAAAAATAACAAGACTTTCTGTCAGTCCCTTTTTCTGTTTCTGTTTATGTCTCTCTCTCATACACATACAGAAGTAATAATAATGATAATTATTATTAAATAGGAGTAATATATGCTTTTGCATGTTAACTTAAATACCTTTTACTTATCTATTTAACATATTCCTAATACATAATTTAGAATAGATGAAGAAAAGTTTCCTTTGTATATTAAATGTGGCCTTCTACTGTCCAGTGATCTTGTGATATATTAGATATTGATATGATTATTTTTAGATGGAAGAGAAGAAAAAAAAATTTATACAACTATTTTAAAACAACACAAGATTTTTGAGAGACTAAAAATTACTGTATAGAAGTACTTCAGTACTGAAAGCTTGTAAAGCTCTCAAATTCATATGGCACTTGAAAGGTTAGGTACAATCGCAAATTCATCTAAGTCAGCCTAATACTACAGTCATCTATGCAATTTAATATAACTGCACATTGATGCACCTGCCTGAGATAAGTACATATCTCAACAGTTATTTATTAATACAAGTCTGTATATAATGCACACATCAATCTCTTTGCTAATCAATTTTATCTGCATCTTTCCTACGTGCATTTTCTATGTAATGCTGGTATTTTAGTTTCCTACTCTCCAGAGATTGCAAGATAGTGGGGAAACAAATTATCAAAGCAATTAAAATGTTTTCATACCTACAAGAGCTAGAAATCTGTGCTTTTAAAATTAATTATTAGTTTCAACTCTTGAAATGAAGACACAGCTCCAGGTCCTCAATCAAGCTGTTAGAATGTGCTATTTTAAATCATAATGAAAGACCTTTTTTGTCATAAGTGTGTCTTAATATGTGAAGCTATCAGAAAGATTTATTGGACTCCAATTAAAAAACATAAAAGCAGCAAGGGTGATTAGACACGTTTTTTTCTCTTTGATAATAACAGTGCACACATAATCACAATCTGCTGAAAACTCAAATAATATGTCGTCTAATATGTTTATATTCCTTAAAGCCATTTATCTGTGTGTTATATGCTTTGGGAAAGGGTATATGTAAGAATAGATGAACTCTAAACCTTTATCATAAAGTGTTTGAAGAGATGGGTTTCTTTTTTTTTTTTTAAAGATTTATTTATTTATTTATTATTATTATGTATACAGCATATATGACTGCATGCCAGAAGAGGGCACCAGATCTCATTACAGATGGTTGTGAGCCACCATGTGGTTGCTGGGAATTGAACTCAGGACCTCTGGAAGAGCAGTCAGTGCTCTTAACCACTGAGCCATCTCTCCAGCCCCGAGATGGGTTTCTTAGTGATGTAAAATTAGTGACACAGTTTCTTAGTGAGATAAAATTAGTGAGGCTGGTTTTGTTTGTTTGTTTATTTGTTATACTACCTTGGTTATTTTCCACAAGATTGCCATCCTACCCGGTGTCTATCTAGGATGAGTTCCTTGTGACTTCACTATAACTTTATTCATTTAGAAACACAAGACTTAACACTGACACTGGTAGCTATCCCTAGCTAATACTTTTTCTTACAGTGAAAGCTTTTAGTCCAAAATAGCAACATATAAACAAAACAATAACAGTTGCCCACCAGATCACCATTCTAAACAAGCTTTTCTTTCAGCTTTCAAACTGAATTTTATCTCAGTTACAAATTCACACATCTTCCCATTTGTCAAAAACTGTATCAGAGACCTCAAGACGTATGGCATCATGGAGAGTCAGTATATACTCAAGTTCTTATCGGAAGGTGAAATCTCTGAAGTTCCTAATACTCATAGTATCTAGGATGTTCACACAATCCTTATTTCTGCATTCCTCCAAATTATTAATTTTATTGATATATTCTACTACAGAAAGAAGAGGTTTTTTGGAGCCTTCCTACAGAGGCGAAATCCAATTAATACAAAGTTCCCTTCCAAATGTGAGTGAAGTGACAGAGGAAATTGAAGCTGTCCCTGTGTTTTTATTACTTAAAACTATTAGAGTCTGTTCATTTGTTTCTCAGAAAATACTCACTTGCTGTGGGATGTTCTGTATGGCAAATGTGTTGCTAATAAAACACTGATTGGCCAGTGGCTAGGCAGGAAGTATAGGCGGGACTAACAGAGAGAATTAAAAGAGCAGGAAGGCAGAAGAAGACACTGCCTACCAGCCGCCGCCAGGACAAGCAGCATGTAAAGATGCCGGTAAGCCACAAGCCATGTGGCAAGGTATAGATTTATGGAAATGGATTAATTTAAGATATAAGGACAGTTAGCAAGAAGCTTGCCACGGCCATACAGTTTGTAAGCAATATAAGTCTCTGTGTTTACTTGGTTGGGTCTGAGCGGCTGTGGGACTGGCAGGTGAAAGAGATTTATCCTGTCCGTGGGCCAGGCAGGAAAACTCTAGCAACAGTTCATTTGTCTCTCAGAAAATACTCACTTATGTTTAAAATGCTCAAATCCCACCGTTCTAGGTACGGATACAGCAGAATAAATGATTTCTAGCCTTTCATTCAATAAATTCATAAACTATCAACTACCTTTGTATTTTATTCATCTATATATATATATGTAAGTGTACACATATATTTATATACATGGATTTTAATCAATGATGTTATAAATATTGATCAAGATCCTCTATAATATCAAAAGAATTGTCCAATCTCTTTACTGTCTTTGACATAGCAAATTATTCCCAACCCTTAGGAGTCATATAGAGTTTCTATTTCATTTAATCAGTTGAACAATGACAACTACTGTCTTCTGATTGGTAGTTGTTGTATAGCTCCCTATAGCAGTGACCTTTTTCTGATGCCATATTGCGTTCAGGGGACACCTGATTTGTAATCCACGTTTTGGCAATGTAACCTGTTCATTTCATTTTCTTATAGTTTCTATGCATCTTCCTGTTAGAATTTCATGATAAAAAGTTACTGTTGTTTCAGAGCAGAGGTTAATAATTATAGAAGAGACGCCACTATTAGGAACTGGCTGTATTGTAAGGGAAGAATTATAACTTTATATTACAGTTGAAATTACAGTCTTTTAACCTGCAATGGATCCTAAGGATTATCAGTTCCTAGCCTATCATTTTACTGAGTGTTCAATCACCTAACACAAAGTCTCAGATTGCTGGTAACAAAATTGAAATTTTGTACATAGTTCAAATCTCTCTGCATTATACCCATTGACAAAAAAAAAAAAAAAAAAAAAAATTCTTAGCCGGGCGGTGGTGGCGCACGCCTTTAATCCCAGCACTCGGGAGGCAGAGCCAGGCGGATCTCTGTGAGTTCGAGGCCAGCCTGGTCTCCCAAGCGAGTTCCAGGAAAGGCACAAAGCTACACAGAGAAACCCTGTCTCGAAAAACCAAAAAAAAAAAAAAAATTCTTATAGGCACCAACACAATTCCTTCTTCTCTCTTCCTGCTCTTAGTTATATACTTGTGTGTGTGTGTGTGTGTGTGTGTGTATGTGTGTGTGTGTGTGTGTGTGTGTGTGTACACATGCACATGCACACATGCAAATTAACTTGAAGCACTGAATTGCATAAGGAAGTTTTCCTATGCCAATTATTTGAAAATAGATTTTATGATTTTTCACTGTTCCTAGTCTTCACTGATGGGTATTTGAACAGAAAAAATAACTCATTTGTTTACTTTTTATTTTATAAGTTTTTGGTGTGTGTGTGTGTGTGTGTGTGTGTGTGTGTGTGTGTGTGTATGTGTGTGTGTGTGTGCCTACAGAAGCCAAAGGAGAATGTTGATCCTCTGCAGGTAGAGTCACATGAAGTTGCAAGCTATCAGATGTGGGTGCTCGAAACTGAACTTGGGTCCTCTGAAACAGTAGTGCTGATTCCAGCATGACTTGGTCCGGGAAACCTGACTGGGTAGGCAAGGGGATGAAGAAAGGACCAACAAACAGACACACATACATAAAAGATGGAGTTGAGTGGGCTGTGCTCAGTAGTATGTGCTGGAGGCACATACTAATGCAACAACTTGCAACAGGCCATGTCTTTGGCAGGTTTATTATGTATAGCACAAGAATGAGGAGTTAGCTAGTCTCAGCAGGAGGTATGTGGAAGAAGGCAATCTCAGATGTCAAATATCAACAGAGGAAGCTATGATCTATTCTTCCAATACACTCTGTCAACATTATCCATACAGGACCTTGAAAAGGCATTGTCACTTCTTTTTGGGCTGAAGTTTTTTTTGGGGTCCTTGTCAATAATACAAATTAATCCAGAACTTCATCCTCTCCTTACACATTCACTCAAGGATTCCTCCACGCTCCCACAAAACAGCACATGCTCTTAACCCATTAGCTATCTCCTCAAGCCTCCTTCTCCAAACCCCTAAAACACTCCTGTTAAAATTATGTGCATGTGTGTTTCTGTGTGAAGGTATGCACAGAGTTGTGAGTCAGGTACCCCAGAAGAACAGAGGCATCTTACCTCTTGGGACTGGTATTGCAAGAGGTTGTGAGCTATTCAAGGTAGGTGATAGGAACTGAACTCTGGTCGTCTATCCAAGCAGTTTGTCCTCTTAACTGCTGAGCCATTGTTTTATTTTACAAAATAACTTGTTCTATTGGAATCAGAACACATTTCATTCAAGCTACTCTTGTCCAGAACTATGACTTTAATAACATGTTAATTCATTATGTATAAAATTATTCGGTTTTTATAATTTGAATAATTCCATTTTGTAGTGAGACATAGTACACCATGTAATCTTAGCATCTGTGGGGGTAAGAGGCAGGGGGATAAAAAGTTTAATATCAATTTGCCTACACTTAGAGTCTGAGCTGAGCTAGATGACACCCTGTCTCAAAGGAAAACTGATAATGTCACTTATAAATTTCCTCAGACTAAACATTTACACAATGTAATATCCATTTTTCTCTTATTACAAATTGTTATAACTCTTACTTTTGTTTTTCTTGTAAAATTAAGGTTCATCTCTTTGTTTTGTTTTGTTTTTCACTATTTCCATCTTAAAATTTTCCTTGGATTCATTTATTCACTGTATATTTGACTCAGTGATATTCATGAGCCTGTTGTGTGTTATTTCTTGTTTCAAGTTTTCCATTTCTATTTTCTGTCATAGTTATTCTCACATCTTCTATTTGTGTATTTAATTTGTTTAAGCAGAAGTGTTACTTAAAATTGATGCATTGTCAGCTGAAATTTAAGTGTGTCCATAAGAAATTCAAAGCTATTCAAATTAAAGTTGCCAGCAGGAAACAAATTTGAACATATTCCATTCAGTGCCTACTATTGTAATTCAAACTTTGACTTGGAATTAATAGTACTTGTGATTAAAGTCTTTCAAATTTGAATTTTTTGATCTTTTTTTATTTTTTTTCTTTTGCTTATTGAAATGAGTCATTGCATACTCCATGTATGTATGTTAATGCTACAAAGGTAAATTTGTTTAAAGGTGTTCGGTTGGGGATTCAAGTAAAATGTGGTTATTTAAAACCTTTTTAATCTGTGTTCTTACATTCCCTGCTGTTAGAATCTTATTCAGAACTTAATTATCTGCATCACTACTATAAAATTCTGTGACAAATTACCCTAGGAAATACAAGAACATAATTTAGGATAAAAAGATTTTAAATTAGGTAGCTTTTACTCAATGGAGTTATACTATGTAACCTTTTTTTAAAAAACAGAATTTTGATTGGGAGACAAATAAAAAAGATTATAAAAATTATTAGTCATTCATTAATAAGTGATGAGAGTACACCTCCCATATCTAATAATAAATCCCATCATAGTCTTTAAAAATTGAAGCACTAATTTTTTTTTTCTAGATTTGCTATTTTCTCTAGAATTTTCCATTATTTAATGTTTGAAGTTCAATAATAACCAGGCCTTTCAGCTTGGTGCCTGAATATAGACCATTTAAAATAGGATATGTGTAAGAGAGTGTTCATATTTGAGTTTCCTGGACCAAATTAATCTGATTTCAATGGCAGAATTTGAAAAGTACGCTAGTGGAAGTGTCAGTAACACTAACATCAAGATCAGCAAAGACACTTTTAGAGGTGACATTTCACAATTAATTCAAGCAGAGGTGTTCACTCGCATTGTCTCGGCACTACAATTTACATTTGACCTTTGTCAGTACTCTTTACTTACATTTCTATTTCAGTGTTTCCAAGAAACTATTTTCTTCTCATCCTTCAAGATTGCTGGTTTCAACTTTACAGTATTTGTTTATTTGTGGTGGTGTTATTTCTTTGAGCTGCTTTACACAGGCAGAGCTAAAGTCAAATCCCCTTTATGCTCCAGGTTACATTGTCTAGCACAGCAGTAGTCATGTAATTTAAATATTTGGTTCTTGTCCTTTTCCCTACAGCATGATGAATTAGTTAACCTAAAAAAAAACCAATGGCTTATTTATATGTATATCCTTAACACCTAATAGATCTCAGATATATTTTGAAACCTTGAATACATGAGGGAGTTGAAGAGTTTCCTAGCCTTACACCATTATGCCGAAACTTGGTGCCCAGTGCAAACTTTGTAAAATGAACAGTCGCACGATTGTAGAATTACAGGAGATATGGTGAATATTGCCCACCTTTCAGTATCAATTTTACAACCTTGCTCTGCAAACAAAACATTTTGAAAGACATCTTTTTATTTTATTCTTCTGAAATTCTCAGGTATAAACTGTTGTATTGCATCCGTTTTAAGAACAATCTCGTGTGTCAGCTCACAAGAGTCGAACAGCCTTCACGGATGATTCCCTTAGGAGCTCTCTAGCTGTTACCGAACTAAACATCTTTGTTTTGGGAAAAAAAGATTTGTGCGTTGTTAAACAGTAACCTCTTTGCACTGGCTCATCACCTGGTCCCCAGCAGATAGATTATAGCTTTATTAGTACTCACTGTGTTTCCTTCTAATTTGGTTTGATGATGTGTTGATATTATGGCGGTATTTTTTACATTTGTGTGCTTGTTTTCCCAATCTCCAGCAATTGAATTTCCACCAATATTCCTAAATAGATGTTGGAAAATATTTCTACTTATTTTGCAGTGTACTCTTCCAAATTCTTCTATACAACCAAAAATGAACTAGGCTTCTTATAAGAACAGTAATTTATATACATTTAATTAACATCTAACTAACTTTAAAAGTAATTATGATATCAAAGGTGTTTTATGGTTTTCATTTGCTCTTATTTCTCTTTGAATTTTTCATTTTGAAAAGAACAAAATTTAGAAAATAATTTCCCAAACAAAATTTGTATTGAAAGAAATGAGAATCTGAAACTGAGATTTTTGTTGTTGTTTTCCTTTTGCTGCCCTGAGTTATTTTGTGCTAGTCTCTTAATCAACATACATAAGGGGAAAATGATAAACATTGCAATATATGCATAAGCTAAATTTGCATAGTGTTTGCATGTATTTTATTCATGAATGAGACATAGCTTCATTCACGACTCATGATTATTCAGGAAAATAGGCTGAGCTGATGACAATGTCAACAGTGGAGGTCAGCACTAGAGAGTACCTAGATGGCTTTTTCGAAGTGCTGAGTCTTGATCTTACCAGGTCTCTTATCAAGTCATGTGTGCTCCTATATTGAAATATATTCATCACGAAGTCTTTTGATTTCTTCATTCATGTACCTTCACTTCTGAACACAGTAACAGACAATGTAGATTTTGAACTTTACTTCTAGGTAGGCTATATGAGTTTAATCCTATGAAATCTTTGTGGATGTATATGTTTCTGATGCTGGGCTGTAATATACATTTTAATCTTAACTCTTTTTTTTTACAAAAAATCCTAGCCATCATTGGACAAACTACTCTGATGAATGCCTAATCCTTTGTACTTTCAGAAAGTTTATTGTATATTTTCTCATCTCCTTGGATCAATCTTGTACCATGGCAAAGATCAATGCTAGCGTCATTTTTGGTGTGATGTTAATTAATTTCCGCTGAGATTCTACGATTCTTATATATCCTCCTAACGTAATCCATCATCATTCAAAAGCAAGGAGAATTCAATCCATCACTTCTGGATTCTGATAGAGGGCTTAGGGGGACTACAAGCCATCTTCCCCGCAGTAATCAAACAGCTGTGATACATGCCACTTCACACTTATATCATCATATAATAGATGGCTTTCCTTTTCATGGAAGCTTGCCTTAAAATTTTCAGACAGATGGACTCTGATGCAAAGGTTTCTTTTTGTGGAATTTAAGGCTGTGAGCTCGTTATTGACAAATACTACATCATCAGTTCCAGTTGAGGACACAGCCTAATAAGTAGAACATTGGCACTAATCCTTATTTAATCAGCCTTAAAATGGTAATTTCAAATTGATGAGGGCGCAGGGAATAGATTTTGAACTCATAAAGTGCTTCTAAAAATACCAGTAATATGTGTATACAACCCAAGGATGAAATTAAAGAGCCCCCAGCATATAGAAGAAGAAGAATAAATTATAAGGAGCATGGCAAAAGTACAAGTGAAGGACTCCACAAAAACCCTGAGAAGCAAATTCCTCTGGTCTTTGCAGGAGCACATATTCATGTTTATATTCTCAAAAATTAATCCATGGAACAAATATTCATAGGATTCAATGAGAAGGGGTTTTTAAATGGAGTTTAAGTACCATTCAGAACTTGTGTCACTTCTGAAGACACTGTAATCATAGAATGAACAAGTGTTGATGCTGAAAGGAGTGTTAGAGCACTTATTGTCGAATTGCATCATTTGATGGATGAGCAGCATGAACATAGTTCAATTATGCAGACAGCGAGCTGCTGAGAGAAGGGTAGAATACAGTTCTCCAGCCCATCAGCCCTCTGTGTTCCTGTCCTTCCTCTGTAAAAAGGCCAAAAAGAAACTCTTCACTGAGCCTACCTGGAAAGATTGAACCCCAACCCCAGCACCTTTCTATCAGCCCTAGCACAGCAATTAGACATAATGCTGTGAGGCATGTAGAGGCTTAATTTAATAGTTTGACAATATTCTCCACTCTCTATGCACAGTGTCTCTAAGACACCCTGTTCCCATTCCTCTAAACTCTTGCTCAAGTAATACACTTCAGAACATGAGACTGTGATTCTGGTTTCTTAAGTGCAAGATGAAATTATATGTATGTTGGCTGAATCAGGTAATAAGATCAAGGATGCTTGTGGGATCATGAAGACACTAATAGACTGGATACTTTGATTGTGGGGGTGGCCAAAGGAGATCTAGGTTAACAAGCAACATGAAGAAAGTCAAAAGAGAGTAAAAGATTAAAAAAGAAATCCTTAGAAATGTCACAACACTTTTAGAAAACTAGTAATGAGGAACTACTAATTGTTTTGAAACATTTTCTGTTCTTAAAATAATAATTAAATCAACAATTTAAACTGTTCCAGTGTAGAATTATTTTCCAGCTACTCCCTAGAAAGCTAACATATAGATATTGTCGATCTTCTGTCCATTTTCAAATAGTGCGGGCAGGAATGAATTCCTTCTAAGTATTGTCTATTTAAAACTTACTTTAATAATTAAAGAAAAAGTTTGAATATGTTTGTTCAGAGTTTGCAAAGCATCATATTCTATGTTAATCGCTTGGACTTGAACTTGTGTTTCAATGAGGAAATTCCAGACAGCCTTAAGTCAACACTCCAGAGATGAACTGAAGGTCCATGGTGGAATGAGCTCAGAAATTTACCTGAATGGTGTTAAGTTGAATGATAAAGTGTAAAACGCTTCATCCTGTTACCATCTTATCTGTTTAAATTCATAAAACTTAATATTCCTGCTTCTTGAAGCCCTAGTGCTGATGAGTAAGTCAACTATAATCACAGCTCTATGTCTATTCCGAATACGCACGTGTGTCCTTATGAACGAAGAAAGTGACGTACAGTAAGGAATCAAATCATAGCACCTTCTTCAGTTGAGAAAGTCAAGGTGATTCAGTTGTATGTGATTATTTAAGAGCAACGATTTTTGTATCCTAAGTAAATTAATTATACACCATAGTATAAGATGAATTGCTAAACAGTCTTATTAATAGAAAAAAAAAAACCCAGAGCCAGATATTGGGGTTAAAACCTGAGAGATCAGAGAAATAGGAAAAGCCACAGACAATCTTACCTTACCAGCCCTCAGTCTCCAAAGAGACCTATTTCCTGTATACCCACACCTATATGCCTTTCTGTTCTACCATCTCATTTCCTCTCTTGGCCCAGCTACCTCACTTCCTGTCTGTCTGTACAGACCTCCAGACCTTAATGGTGAACTAGTGTTGGAATTTAAGGCATGGGCCACCATGCCTGGCTCTGTTCCTAGTGTGATCTTGAATTCACAGAGATCCACAGGGATCTCTGCCTCCCGAGTGATAGGATTAAAGGTATGTGTGCTACCATTGCCTGACCTCTATGTTTACTATAGTGGCTGGCTTTTCCTCTGATACTCATATAAATTTTATTGGGGTGCACAAAGAAAATATCACCACACCATAGAATACTCTCTAGGATAATTAAAGCTCCGTCTTACTATTTTTCTTGTGCCCTGTTATTTTGGTAGTAATTAAATCTAATTAGAAGTTACTTTAGGATAAGTTATAACCTCATAAACAAAAATGTCACAAATGAGCAGTAAAAAAGAGAAAATTATACAGAAATGCATTTAAACATTTTCTTAGATTGGCTTAATTTTTCTAATCATGCCTGAATTAGATTTAAATAAAATATCAATAATTTCCAGACAACCTATTAAATTAATGTAATTGCATTTATCATTTTATTTCTATGTAATTGTTACACTAACACTCTATTTACTAATTCTTTCCGGTCTTTCACAACTGACTCTTCCATTTTCTTTACTCATGTGTGTGTGGCTGTGCTTTGGATGCATGTGTGTAAGTTCATGTATGTATGTGGATGTAAGTGCATGTTTGTGGATGTGATTTGTTGGCCCTAGGTATAAACCAGTCTTCCTCAATTGATCTGGCATCTTTCTCAGTGAGATCTGAGCTCTCAAGCAAATCTAGAGCTTACCCCTGATTGCTAGTGTCACTATTCACCTTGCTTCAGGGATTCCCTTCCTCTGAAAGTAGAATGACAGGTGAGACTATTTTCCCACACAGCTGGCATTTGGGACTTATATGGGTTATGAGCATCTGATATCCAGTCTTCTAGCTCTTGTGACAAGTACCTTCCTCCAGGTTCCTTTCATTGTGAAGCAGGATTCTTAACCATTTTTTTTATAACATAACCACTCTTCTTGATTTATTGTATGCGAAAGATAATTAAGATGATGGTATTCATCTGCATAGCCCTTGTAAATATTTAATAAATGTGTTGAACATTTATAAAAGTACAAAATAATTTAAATAAAAATACCTATTTCTTTTCTTTGTGTATCATTCATGGTAATAAGAAGACAACTCAACAAAGACTGATAAAACTTGGTAGCACAATAAATTTATCATGAGTGATGTTTATGGAAGCATAAAAGTTCTGAAATTTTTTTAAAGTTAAAAATAGATATGTCAGCAACAAATTTTATGTGCTTAACTCTTAATTCTCAGTCAATATATTAATCACATATTGATGTATGTTTACCATAAAAAATAACTGGCTTATTAAATTGAAATCAAGTTGCTTTTTAAGATTCTTAATTTGCACTGTGACCAGTGATCCTGTTGATTATATGTTTAAGTGCACTCCTAATTGATCATAGTGTCTTTTGCTATAAATTACAGAGAGGCAATGATAGATTTCACAGGTTGGTTGTGACTTAATGATTGATTTCACAGTGTGAATAGAAAAAGGATATAAACACACACAGGAATAAGGTAGTTACATGGATTCATGATGCGAAAGTTCTTTTCTAATGCATACAGATGCATTGATAAATCGAATGTGAGAACACAAAGAGAATATTAAGTATAGAGAAAGTCAAAGAGTTTATCCACTGCAGCATCTATCGAAACTTCTTGTATAAAGAGGATGTGTGTGTGTGTGTGTGTGTGTGTGTGTGTGTGTGTGTTGTGTGTTCACAGGTGCACATGTATGATTTAAGGTTAAAAATTAAGCATGATATTTTAATAAACAATTACAGGTTCATTTACAAATTTGGTTGAAACTTATAGTGCAAATTTTAATATGGGCAGAAATATATATATATATATATATACATATATGTGTGTGTGTGTGTGTGTGTGTGTGTGTGTGTTTTCTCCCTATTTTGATTTTGATTGTAGCAACTTATTGCGAAGATGCAGCAGTTGGCAAAATGCATCACCCTACCTTTATAAATCATAGTAAGTACATAAACATTAAAGAGAAAATTTTGTCTTGGCAGGACGATAACATTTTATGACAAAGTGATCAAATGCTACTCTTTCAGAGACAAAATTTTGATTTTTTTTTAAGGTTTTAATGACAGGTCATAATAAGATTCAGTGTAGAGTTAGTTATTTTTTTAACTTTAATTTGTGAATCTTTAGAGTTAATAATAAAATTCTAAGAAATCAATAAAGTTTTGAAGACTCTAAGAACATTAGGAATATTTTTGAGGTTACTAAAATAACTTTTAATTTAAGAGAATAGGCAATACAGGGTCTAGTGCTGTGTAATTCAAGAGTTACCATGATTCTAAGCTACAGAATTCGAAGCAAAAGACTCAGTGTTTCTTTTCCGAAAGTGTACAGCAATAATTTTGAAGATTAACAAGAATAACAGGAGTCACATAAAAGTTCAGTAAATTAATTAATTTTATTCTTAGTAAAATGTTTATTCCTGTTTAAGAAGGGCATATGCACAAGGATGTGTTATAAAATTATTATAGTATTCAAATATCAAAAGTTACAAGGCAAAGTGCATAAATAATACATTGCAGACAACTGAAGAGAGTCCTAGTAAAGCAGCAGATACGTTCACATAATATTGCAGAAAGAAGGCTTAGACATAACTTTATGTTTTATGATTCCCTTTTAATACAAATATAAATTGCATGATTTAACTCATAATGGTGATAATAGTATTATTTACTTGGCTTTATACATTATTTTATCTTATCTGATTCATTATCCAGAATGTTTATACTCAATATAGAGTTTGTGATGTATATATATGTATGCATCTGTATGCATAAATATTGCATACATAAAGGGAAGCAATCATATTTCTAGTAAAAAAATCTAATGAGTTCAGCTAAACTTAAGCTCTTAAGTGTCCCAACTTACAAAGTAAAAAATTCTTTAAAAAAAGAAATATTTTTTTCTATAATCTACCACTCACATACAAATGATTTCTTATTGATGTTATGTGTGGTAGTATTGTGTTCCCCCAAATATTGTGTACCCTAATAAACTTATCTGGGGTCAGAGAACAGAAAAGCCACTAGATACTTAGTTAGGCAGTGGTAGCACAAGCCTTTAATTCTAGCATTCCTAAGGTAGAAATCCATCTGTTCAAGGATACAGCCAAGCATGGTGACTCACGCCTTTAATCCCAGGGAGTGATGGCAGATAACAGAAAGGTATATAAGGCATGAAGACCAGGAACTAGAAGCATTTGGCTGGTTAAGCATTCAGGCTTTCGAGTAGCAGTTCATCTGAGACCCATTCTGGATGAGGACTCAGAGGCCTCCAGTCTGAGGAGAGAGGACCAGCTGAGGATCCGGCAAGGTGAGGTAACTGTGGCTTGCTCTGTCTCTCTGATCTTCCAGTGTTCACCCCAATAACTGGCTCAGGTTTGATTTTATTAATAAGACCTTTTAAGACTCCTGCTACAGTTATATACTTGTCATTTTATTGGCGCTTATACAAATTAATGCCAGCTAGTCTTCAGAATTTTGGCTTATTGTCATCTATTGTATTGACTTTGTTTACCTCATGGAAGACACATTCAATTCCTAAAAAACAAAACAAAACAAAACAAAAAACAAAAAAAAAAACAACCGTTGATGCTGTACAAGGACTTATGTGCAGAAAGTCTATTTAAATGTACAGCCACAAAGCCTCTTACCTTTTCTGTCCTGCTGGCATCCTTCAAGTGGAGAAGGCAATTCCTTTTTGAGATGAACTAGGTGTGTTTCTACAGAATTGTTAAAATGACTACCTTTATTCTACAGGATAGCTATAGCCATTTAAAGACACCGATACAGTTGTCTTTCACTAAAATGACCTGTGCAGCATCACCTTAAGCATTTCTAGTCAGGAGAAAAAAAAAAAAGGTAAAACTCAACGGCTATGTTAGTGGTCAATAACCCATTGACATGCGATAAGTTTTATGATAGTCTCCCACATTTTTATTTGTTTATTTCATGTTTGTTGTTCACTTGACATGCTGGCCTTTAATTTATTTAACTATGTCTGTGTGTCTGTGTGTCTGTGTGTCTGTGTGTGGAGAGGAGGTGTGAGGAAGAGGGAGAGAGGGAGAGAGAGAGAGCGAGAAAGAGAGAGCAGGGAGGCAGACAAATAGGAAGACAGAGAGACAGAAAAGGTGTTTGGTTTCTTAGAGTCAATATTTCCCACAAACTTTTCTATTTTGGGAAAACTGTTACCCACTAACCTAGATTGTTTCTAGATAATTTCAGGTTATTGTAATTTTTGAACAGTCCACAAATATTCAGTGTTGTTTTATAATATATGTTAATTTGAACCAAAATATGTATCTTTCACCAAAGTAATCTTTATAGAGAGATTGCTTACATTTATTCTAGATATACTTGCTAACAATATTTTCCTAATGACCAATTCTATACGTGTAGAGGACTAAAATAATGATGAGACTTTTTTTACACTAAGGAGAAGTCTTTTAAACACACTGGATTCATTGGCAACAGTAATTCTGCAATTCCTGTGATGTTCCTCTGTGGATAGAGATCTGGAAATTTCTGAATCTTTACAGGAAGGATCATGGAATGTCCTGTATTGAACTGAACAGATGAACAGGCTGTCTGCCACTTCTCAGCTCCTGTAATGAGAGGCAATATTATCAATAACAATGTCAAGAAATCATTGGCTCTGGATACATCAAGAAATAAACTAGGGAGAAGTAATTTTAGAGAGAGGGCTTTATCCAGACTGTCTGGAAAAGACAGACAAGCATCGAGTAAGAACAGATCAAGTCAGAGTTGAGTGTATAAAATTACGTTATACAGGGAGAGTCTTGACATACAATGTGATTTGTCAGACACTTATTACTGAGCTAATGTAATTTTAAAGACTGATGATATTTGATAAACACTTAATAATGATATATACCAAGATTTGATTAAAAGATAAGCAGTGGAATTAAATCTGACTAGAACACATTTCTGTCCTTCGAGTTAAATAAATTATATGGTCATTTTATTATCATTCAAATTATCTAAATCCATTTAGAGATTTCAAAGAAACATTCTGTTTTGTTTTTGAGACAGGGTATTACTTTGTGTCTGGCTGTTCCAGAACTTGCTTTGTAGATTAGGCTGGCCTTAAAATCACAGAAATCCTCATTCCTCTGTTTCCTAAGTGTTGAGATTAAAGGTGTACCCCATAACACCCACCTATAAAATAAAATGTTTTATAAAAACATAAGAATATAATGTGAAGTATTTCTATATCATAAACTATTAAAACATATAGAAAGATTAGTATCTTTACAGTGATATTTCTCTTTGATTAACTTAATAGTTAAAAGAAACAGAGTTTGCTTTAATTTGATGTTATAATTGATAGCTACTCTGTAAGATGACTTTTCTGCATATACTACTCTTTGTTTTTTGGATTTATAAAATTCTTTTTTTTAACTTTTCTTCTTCTCTAATACATTACATCCCAGGGGCAGTTTCCCCGGCCTCCACTCCTTCCAGTCCCTCCCCAGTCCTCTCCTGCAGATCAACACCTCTGTTTCTATTAAAAATAAAAGGATTTTGATACGAGGGTTTGTATCCAGTTTTATGACTCTTTGCTTTACAGAATCAATGTCAAAAAAAATAATACCAAGTCAAAGGCTGGATCACCTATATAGCTTTATACTTCAGTGATAGAATGTATGTGATTGTGTGTGTATATATGTGTGTGTATATCTGTTTGTGTAAGCAGATACCTGAATATATGTGTTAATATTGACATTCATAGTTGAAAATTGCTTAATTTTCAATTTAACTTCTATTCAGTGATATATGTAAGGATAACGCCCATTTTTTTTAAAAAAAAATATTTATTTATTACGTATACAATGTTCTGCCTGCATGTATACCTGCACGCCAGAAGAGGGCACCAGATCTCATTACAGATGGTTGTGAGCCACCATGTGGTTGCTGGGAATTGAACTCAGGACCTCTGCAAGAGCAGCCAGTGCTCTTAACCTCTGAGCCATCTCTCCAGCCCATTTTTCTTATTTATTTTGACTGACTGAGGCTAACATATTGTCAGTTGTCAGGAGACAGGACTCTGGGAGCTTAAACTTTGTATTTTATTTGAAACAGTGTATTCTCAATTCTAAGTCTTCCCCTTTTCCATAAATAATCAAATTCTCAAACTGCTTACTGGCATTTTCAACATTCACACGTTGTATGTATTGTCATCCACTAGCGTGTGTTGTGCTGTATAGCAGTTACTTCCTTTGGTGAAAGTGGAGCTTCTGAGACTGTCACCATGGAGAGTCCTTTGAATCATCTCCATTCTCCCTTCCTTGTATGGCACCCGCTTCAGTGAACTACACTGTTGTTCATAATGCCCTAGTGACAATATTCATACCCCAAAATGTACACATGAACTAGTATGCAAGTTTTACATAAATTATAACAAATCTAGTGAATATTTGTGACTTTGCTTTCTAGGCCATGAGAGAAATCTGTCCCTTATAATCTCTTTAAACATGATAATACACAAAAAACTTCAGTGAAATAACTATGGTATTAAACATGCATATATTAAATGACAACTGTGCCTATTAATATTGAAAAATTGTCTAACAGTTTCCATGGAGATTCATTGAATGTAGAATAGGTACAGCTGGTTTAAAAAAAATGGGAAAACTAAAAACTAAAATATTCTACAAATGTAGCACTGTATTTATTCCTTACTTATATATTTTAGATATTATAATTTAAAAACACCCAGTATCAGTAAAATTTAAAGACTCAACAGAAAAAAACACAAAACAAAACACTGTTTGAATCAATTGATTTTTTTCTTTCAACTTTTTTTTTAAACAGTAGGAATTTTTGTTGTAGAAGCAGCTTGCCACTGCCATACTTTGTATACATATCTTGTGCACACTTCTTCCTAACCTTATCTGCCTTAGAGAGACAAAGACAGTAATAATCAAATCATATGCAACTGAGAAAGTTGCCATCTGACAGAGTCAAAGACCCCTCTTTAATATGCATTAAAACCATCATGTGCCATTTTCTGTGTGGTATGCTGTGAATCCTAGGCACTCACTAAATAACAGCTTTTAGGGTTTAACGCAGTTGTTCAAAGCATGCAATCCAATAATTTTGGATGAGTCCTGATTCATGTATAAGTTTAATTTTAGGTAATTTATTTAACATCTTTCTGTTTTAGCATCCTGGTTGGTAAGATTATATGAATAGTATCATATATGTGCCTGGTACATTGTAATTGCTCAGCAATTTTAGCCATGAATGTTTCCCCACACCTGTGTCTGCACCTCACTACACGAATATTAAATGAATTAAAATGATCCAAACACCAATCTCTAAACATGACGATACCATGCTAAGTTGACAATGTGAAATAATACAAAACAAAAATTGGATTGAAGTATTTTGATTCAATAGGGGCACACAAATGCCTCTTAAAAATTAAATGTACAAGTAAAGGTTTCAGTGCTATCAATGTGCAGTGTTACTTCAGTCACTAAGAGTTCATGGTCAGCGGATGAAAATATAAGCAACCTCTGAGGCAGCAGGTCTCTTGAAATTGGAGGGAGGGGCATAAAATCTGAGTGTTACCAAGGCTTTTAAAAATAAATATTCTCTTAGTGGCATCTGATTTTCTCTAGTAAACTAATATCAAGCTTTCAATTGCCAATGAGGAAAGAAATCAAGAAGTGAGGGGCAAAGGAGTGTGATATGGAAAGAATGAAAGAAAATTGTTAAACAAGTATGACGTTGTTGTCATTTTAAACCCATTCTTGCTGGTTGACTCACGAAACTCTCCTGACTGTGGAGCTCACAGGCTATCAGTGGACACCTCACCTGCTACATGACTCATATGTTGTGTTATCCTTGGGTCTTTTGACACTCTGCTCTCTGAGGGGCAACCTAACTTTTGACCCCTCAGAGTTGGTACCCAAGGATTTATGAAAATTAAGATGGCCTGAATGCCTATTATTCCCTGCGCCTGCCTATTTCGTAAATGTGTTCTTTATTCTCTAGAGGAGGTTGTTAGAATTCATTTCATGCCATGAAAAACAGGTTTATATAGTGTATCCATGTACTTTATCTTCAAAGAAGAATTCTTCCACAATTACCTCCCTTTTTCACATGGTATGACATTGAGGCACAAAACCCTTAAACAAGAAAGCTTATACAAGAATCAAAAGTGAATTGATATGTGAATCTTCAAATCCAAGACTGTCAGAATTATAAAGGGACAAACAACAAGTAGCTCATAAATAACAAAACTCATTTTACAAACTATTATTCAAACCCAAACTGTGATTAAATATCTTTTCATGAAAGTGGTAGTTATGCTCAAGGATGTGAGCAGATACTGTGAGAAGGATGCCAGTGCTTCAAGATGTTGGCAAGTAGCCTAGGGTTCTGTTCAGTAGCCCAAAATCTTCTTTATTAAGCATATGGGTACTGGAGTTATGGATTCATAAGGGTTGGAGTAAGATAAATAAAAGATATTAAAATGAAGAGATTTATTTGGTAATAAGAAAGTTTTATTATTTTGCTTTTATTTCACCATGGAAATGGGCACTATAAAATTTGGAATAAAATAAAATAATTTTAATGTGAAATTCATATTATAGTCAATAAATCCAATGACCAATGCAAACTCAGATTTAACTATGATCAATAGATAATAGAGATAATAATAGGGTGATTCTAAAGGAAATATGAAATTCTTGAAAATTTCTTTAAGAAATATCATCAGTTTCAGCGATAAAATTACAAAGAGTGAATCTTTATTATTTATCAATTGGTTTAATGTTTTGCTGAGTTTCAAACCAGAAGCTTTGTGCATATGGGACAAGCACTCCACCACTGGTCACCTAGCATACTACATGAATCTTTATTTGCTGCTAATTGTCCATTCTTCCAGTGACAGATAGCTCATTTTAAAAGCATGAAATGCAATATCTATCTGATGTTCAAAACTATATAACTGTACATTAAAAAAGAATAAACATAAGAACCATAATTCAGAGTCATCATATGCAAACCCATGTGTGTTGAAGCTGCTTTCAAATTCTGAATTTTTTGAAATTAAATGTAATAATGTGTGGTCATGAATTACTTTTATAGAATTGGGGGGAATAATCCTAAAGGTCATATTATCGCATTTTGACTACTTATTAGCTATAACCTACCATTTAAAAGTGTTAGCTAACTTTCAATATTTGAATTAAATTATTCTTACATTTATTTTGCCCAACACATATCATAGAAAATATGTTTGTCTGGGCTACCAAGTGAGCTCCAGGAAAGGCGCAAAGCTACACAGAGAAACCCTGTCTCGAAAAACCAAAAAAAAAAAAAAAATGTTTGTTTCTCATTCATGAGTTTGTGGATTTCCTATAATTCTTTTTTTTTTTTTT
>CABHPP010148705.1:0-48307 GCA_902168425.1 Peromyscus attwateri
TATATATATATATATATATATATATATATATATATATATATATATAATGAGATATCTTGAGGATGGGACTTGGGTTTTAAAATAATTTATGTGGCATATACTTTATACGCACACCTGAAGGTAAGATGGACGGCGCATGCTTAGGATGCAGCCATATCTATAAAATGCCCTGTGATCAACTTTGCCTGTCCCCACTGGGTGTTCCTGGCTCTTGGGCATGGGCTCTGTGTGCATGTATTCATGCCATAATTGTGGGCTGCTTTTCTGTTTCCTAAGATCTCATCTAGGTGAATGGTTGGAATTTAGGTCATTGTGTTCTTAGCTCTTTAAGCAGGTAGCTAGGGGCAAGTAGACAGGTCCCTTGGAGTGGCCTCTCCTTCCTAACTCTACTCCCTTCTGTCTTACTGCAGAGCCCTAAGCTCTCTCTGGCCCTGAAGGGAATCTTGTAAAACTCCCCATGAGTTCATCTTTCTTCTCTCCTCACTCACCTTTTGAGACAATTCAGATGGGGTCTTATTTTGTAGCCCAGTCTGACCTTGTAACCCAAACTGGCCTTGAACTCCTGGGCAACCTTCCTGCCTCAGCTTCCCAAGTGCTGGAATGAGAGACAAGAGCCACCACACATGACTTCTCCACCTCTCAGTAACTGTCCTGAACTTGTGCCTTTCAGCACCTGGGAGATTTCTCTTTTAATTTCAAACATGCAGAGAGACCAAAAGGGTAATCATTTTATTTAATCGTGTGTGTGTGTGTGTGTGTGTGTGTGTGTGTGTGTGTGTGT
Source organism: Peromyscus attwateri (assembly GCA_902168425.1). NCBI lineage: Eukaryota > Metazoa > Chordata > Mammalia > Rodentia > Cricetidae > Peromyscus > Peromyscus attwateri. The sequence goes on from CABHPP010148705.1 coordinate 782, forward strand.
GTGTGTATGTGAAGGTGCCACTGTCTCTGTGTGGAGATCAGAGCACAATTCGCAGGAGTCAGTTCTCTCCTTCCACCAAGTGGGTTCCAGAGACTGTATTCAGGTCATCAGATTTGGCAGCAAGTCCTTTTACCTTCTGAGCTATCACACTGGCCTCGGAAAGGTTGTTTTATTACATTTCACTAGGATTCTATAATTTTGGCCCAGGCTCAGGGGGATGAGGCTTTGCAATTGACTTAGGCTTGGATGTGGTCCAACGTCAAGGCTCTCCAAGAGCTCTTGGCATCTTGCGTGAGCCTTCCCTTTCACTTACACCAGTTGCAGCGAGCATCTGTACCATGCCATCAAAAGGGCTCTGAGCAGAACAGACATGACGTCGTTGGGAAAATGAGATAACAGGGTAGGTGATGAGCACCTTTATCTTAGGCAATCCAGCAAAACTTGGAAGCTGGGGCATAATGCAACTGATTTGTATGTGAGAAAGACGAAGCATGAAGCTCTTTGAAGAAAGAAAAAAGAGAAAAGAAAGAAAAACCTCTTTGTGAGAAGGGGCAGAGAAGAGAACAGAGGCAGAGATTTGTTCTAGGGTCACTGTATTAACCCAGGTGAGAGACAGTGAAGCCCTGAGCCAAGGCAATGGGAATATGGGGAAGTGTGTGTGTGTGTGTGTGTGTGTGTGTGTGTGTGTATTAAAATTTATATCTGGTTTATCCAAACTAGCTGTTTGTTTGTTTTAAGTTTTTTCCCATTTAATGCTTATAACACCCCTAAGAGCTGTCTATTTTTTTTCCATATTGCAGATCAGAAATTGGGAGGTCAGAGAGTTCAGTAACTTGATGCGAGTCATGTGACCAGCCAGTGGCTGAGTCTGATTTTGAACATAGATCTCTGGCATGGAAGTATGTCCCTGAGTTCCCCTCTGTCTGTGACCAGATGCTAAGAATCAGGGAGAAGTGGTTTGTGGGAAATGAAGAAGAAAGAGCAAGGACAGGCTTAGGCACCTACAGGCTTGGGTAGCCATGGACTAGGAATGTTAGAATTGGAAGGAAGGATCCAGAGGCAAAGCGTGTATGAGAAGGAGGAAATAAGTCTGTCCTGTGCAGTATCTGGAGTTACGCCGGTAGAGATTTCTAGGATAGAGCATGTGGCTAGAGATAAGAATGTCTGAAGTTGTTGGCCTGCTCCTTTTTATGGAACCGAGAGGGAGGATGAGGTGTTCCTTTTTTAGCAAGTCATGAAACTAGCGCCAACTAGAGGCAACTAGAGGCAAGACAACAGCATAGTACAGACATGCTGACCCCCACAGAGTTTCCTAAGGCAGGTCCTGAGAAAGGCCAGCAGAGAGCAAAGTTTGTTTTAAGTAAAGAGGGAAGTTTCAAAATCAGCAAGCGTTATGGAGGTTGAGTAGGTTGTACACTGAGAAGAAGACACCGGATCTGCCAGCTAAGAGGTCATGGATGACCTCTGTTAGGCCAGAGAAAAGGAAAGATTAATTCTGCCTGAGGCAGGCTAAAGAAATGCTTCAAAGAAGGGCTGACATTTGAGTTGGACCATGAAGCATCAGTGGGACTATGCCAGGCACAGAAGAGGGCTAGAGGCATTTCAGGCAAAGAGAACAACACAAGGGAGAAGCAAAAGCCCAAACTGGGAGATCGTCTGGACCGGGGACTTTTTTCGGCAGCATTGAGCTGGCAGAACATGTCTCGTGTTTTGTTTTCTTCATTTTAGAGACTCCTAGGATTTTTCTTTCCACTGTAGACACAATAATTGTGATTGGGAAATATGACTGATGACTTTTAAAGAGACACATGGTTCAATCCTTCATAAAAGCCAAATGAGGATAAAACAAGAAAACTACAAATGCATCTTAAAGAATACATCATGATTTGGAAGGCTAATGAATGCTATTGTAACAACCCATGTGTTGCAGAGGCTCAAGAGCAATGTGGTCCTCACTCAGACAGTCTGATGGGGTCCAGCAGCTCTACCAGGCAGCTGTCATCCACACAGTGACTCGGAGATCTATGTTCATCCTGCGTCCTCTGCAATCTTGGATCATTTTGTTCCCTGCTAGACAATCCAATACCATGGGCGAGTCATACTTCACCCTGCTATTCATATACCATAGGCTGTGTTTAGTCAAATGTCCACACGAAGTGCAAAGGAGACTGGAAAATGTATGTGAACATATAAGGGATGGTGATGTGCTTGAGGCTATCTTCCTGCTAAAATACTGGTTATTCAAGTAGTCTTTGTTTTCCATAGAAAACATTAATGCTCTTAGGGAGTGTCCATTTCTATAGCTTTTGATTCAGTGCCTCATGTCAGTCTGCTTTTTTTTTTCTTTTTGTAAGACAAAGTGTCTCTGTGAAATAGTCCTGACTGTCCTGGAACTCACTCTGTAGACCGGGCTAACCTCGAACTCACAGAGTTCCGTCTGCCTCTGCCTCCCAAGTGCTGGGATTAAAAGTATGCACCACCACCGCCCAACTGTCAGTCTGCTTTTTAAAATAGATTTTCATGCTGGGTGGTGGTGGCACACATCATTAATCCCAGCACTTGTGAGGCAGAAGCAAGTGGATCTCTGTGAGTTCAAGGCTAGCCTGGTCTACAGAGCTAGTACAATGACAGCCAGGGTTACAAAAATAAACCCTATCTTGAAGAAAAAAAAATAATTTTCATGTTATTAGCCTTCTGCTCTTAGACTGTAAGCAACTGAAGTCAAGGTTAATTTGTTTCTTAGACTTCTGTAACTGTGATGAGTACTTGAAAAATAAAATAAAAAATGCTTGAAGGAATTAATCTTTATTTTTGCCCATGGTTCCAGAAGTTTCAATCTGTGGTTTCACTGCCAGTTACTTTGGGCCTGAGGTAAGGCATGATCATCATGGCAAACACTATGTGGTGATACAAAGCTGAGAGAGAAGATGATAAAGCCTGGGACAAAATCTAACACCCCAAAATCCTCCCCAAGGAACTGCTTTCCCATCTCAGAAAATGTCTACCACCTCCTTAGGCCAGCAAATTACAAAGCCATTGATGGATTAATTCCCCAATGAGAGGAGAGCTCTCATAACCAAATCACTCAACAAGAGCTCCATCTCCAAACACGGGACCAATTCTCCAACACGTGAGCTTTGGGGTAGGGGTGGGGGGCGATTTATAGCCAAATTGCTAATAGTGAAGGGCCACAGATTTATGTTTCTAGGAGTTGGTCGCAAATGACTGAATTCTGAACGTAAATTCAAGTCAAGGAACTCAAGGGCATTGATTGTTGTGGTTGACAATGTACTGGAGTGAAGGAAACCCATGCCCCGCGGGTTTCATACCTTCATCATTTAGTCCATTGGGATAAAGGCTTCTGCAATGAATGCTGCAGTGCATTTGACCCACCTCCTATTTGGGATTTCTCTTGTGTGTATGTGGTTTTTTTTTTTTTTCCCTGAACAAATTCTCAAGAGCAAGATCCTTGGGTTGATATCCTAAAGATTATTGAAATGTGGTTGCCATGTTGCCCTCCAAACATTGTGCTGATTTACACTACCACCAGTAAAATGTTTTTGTACCCAGTTATCCTCATTCATCACTATCAATACTGAGTTTTATTACACACACAGAGAGAGAAGGGGTGGAATTTGGCAAAACAAGTATTTTCTAAATTAATTCATGAATTGTTTAAAATTAATACATAATTTAACATGAGATTAAAACCCTGTATCTTTGAACTTGTAAGCCAAATTTTGTTTTTCTCTCATCAAGGATGTAAGAAATGCTGCATATGTCCTAAGAACCATGGTCCTCTCAGGCCAGGCACTTGCCCTTGACCCCCACCCACCAGAATACTGATCTGTAGTTTAGAGGCTGCAAAAGGCCTGTGGGTGCTCAGAAGATAAGGTCCGGGTGAGGTCTGGATTACTAAACTTATGCACTGTCAAATCAGAGTTACAGATTAGACTTGAGGAGGTCCTTCATAGAGTGCTAAGTACAGTCCCTATGACTTGCATAACAGCAAGACACTGGCATCTTACAGCTAACACCAAGGGAAGATGCTAGTGCAGGGCACGATTCAGTTCCCAGGGTCAAGAACACATGAGTAAACAAACACCAAGGTAAGCATAATCAGAACATCTCACAGAGATCACAGTGATAAGGTTCTAAGAACCGGAGGAGTATGTTTAACACACCTGCTCACCTGATATCCACAGCAAGGACAAATTAAAGGCAGACTTAAAAATGAACAAACTTCAAGGTGAAGTTCAACCCTAACAAGCATTATTCTTCACAGACGGTGTGTAGGGAGATTAAAGATGTAAAGATGCGCCAATTACCTTTGAGAGGGCCCTTCACATCCCTGGTTTTCCCACGTTTCCAAACTCAGGTTTGGCCATTGCTTGGCTTCCAGGTCCCTAGAGCTGAGATAAACAGATTGAATGTAATCATTTTATCAAAACACTCAAGGTGTGGGGCTCCTGGAATGGGGAGTCTGTAGTTGGAGGAAGGCTGAGTGGGCAGAGGGAGGGCTGGAAGATTAAGTTTCTCCCGTCCACCATACTCTGTCCTAACTTATCCTGTGACTATGAGAAGCCACCCAGCTCCTCTGGGGACTTCAGCAATTCTCCTTAGTGTTGGCTGTGAAGACTAAACCATATCACAGGGTTTCAGAGGGGCTACCTTTGATAAAACCTAAGACTCTCTAACACTGAAGGGATCAATATAGTGTGAACCCTTTCATTCTGTGGTACTTCCGGCATCTTTACCTAGAGACAGTGTTCTTCCTTATTAACAAGTTGTGAGACTGAGTCTTCCTAGAATTTAAATTAAATTTGGTAACCTCTAAAGTATTTACTCTTCCTATAATCTCACTTGGAAAAGATTTTGTTTGTTTGTTTTATTAATAGTAGCAAAAAGGTGGTACACCTTCACTGGGCCCCCTAGTCATTTCCCCAGGTAGCATTCTGGAATATCTGAAACATTCCAGCAACATGTAGCTTACAGCAGCAGATCCAGAGCAAGCAGAAACCCAGTGGGCTCAGAAAGCTGGACCCCCCTTTGTTTCCCTGGGTTCCACAGCTGTCTGTCTAAAGTTTGTGAGTTCCTATGAGCTTGGTTCAGTTGTCTCTGTAGATTTCCCCATCATGATCTTGACCCCCGCTTGCTCATAGAATCCCTCTTCCCTCTCTTTGACTGGACTCCCAGAGCTCAGCATGGTGCTTGGCTGTGGATCTCTGCATCTGCTTCCATCAGTTACTGGATGAAGGCTTTATGATGACAGTTAGGGTATTCACCAATCTGATTACCGGGGTAGGCCAGTTCAGGTACCCTCACCACTATTGCTAGTAGTCTAATCTGGGGTCGTCCTTGTGGATTCCTGCTTTTCTCCTCTTCTAACAAGGTTCTCCTGTGTCTGAATAAGCCTGCTTGGAGGCTGGAGGCAGGGAGCCTTCTTGCAGCAGCTAGAAGGCGCTTGAGCAGAGTCATGAAAACTCATAAGGAAGAGAGAAGTATCTGTTACCATGTCAAACTGGCTCCTGACAATAGGGTCTAAACAGTTATGCAGTGAGTTCAAAGACAATATCATATCTTTGTCCTAGTCTGTCCCAGCTTAATAGTAGGCTACTGGGTGGATCACATTTCACATATGCCCTGCTTGGACAGTGACCCAAGCACTGGATCTCACCTCCAATCCTGGGAACAGCTGTGCTCCATAAACCATGGAGGTGGATAGCTTCCTTAGTACAACTGGTGCATAAAACACCTTGGGAAAAATCATAGAGTGCCACATGTCACAGCTGCTCTGATTTCCCATTTTCTTTCAGGGCAGATTTGCCTGATACGCCTCGCTATTCAGTAGGGGCTTTAGAGCCCTAAGTGGTCAGGGATAAAGATACTTGAGTATTTTTTTTCCTACCTCAAAAAAACACTTAAGTCTGAAGCTGTATATGTTTCTAGCCAGATGAAAATAATCTGGGATCACTAGATGCCTGGGAGCCCCAGGGGAATCTTCCAGAAGCCCCTCTTGGGTCCCTTAGCTTGCCTAGAAAACCACCAACAGCATATTGCTCCTTCTTCATAGCAGTATAAAAAAACATCCAATAATCAGAAGACATAATTCCCCATGCCGTGTTCCATGTATAGTAAGCAATATTTCCCCAGCAGAGATCTTTATTAGCAGTTGGCACCTCAGAGTGCTCTCGATTTTCGAAAGATCAAGTCTTATACCAGATGAGAATCTGTTCACATTTCCCAGATCTTGCTACTGAAACTCCACATAGTCAAGTATTATTTGAAGCCCAGGAATGCTGTTGACGTAGAAGGGTTGACCTCGTCTTGAGGGTAACACCCGAAGCCAGTCAAATGTAAATTTGTTGATATGGGAATAGAATTTTTCCACACTTTCATTCTTCCTCCTTCTGGAAATGAATTGCTTATCCCCAGAGAAACAGCTAGAATGACATTTTACTCTTAAGAGAACCCATTTCTTTGTTTTCTTACAGGATTCTTTGCTGTTACTGAAGTCCTGGCAACGCCAAGGTCTCCTTTCATCCATGGGTTGAGTTTTGCAGCCATTATATTCTACGTTTTGTGGAGTGGTGAAGGACACATGGCTCCCTGGCTAAATTTCCAGCTCCCTGAGAGGCATGAACAGGCAAACGTGTCACTCCCAAGTCACTCCCAACATTCCTTCTGATGGTTGGAGCAACCAGACAGTGTCAGTTGAAGAGTGCCAGACGAGGGCCCACCAACACCTTGTTTAACCCGCACAGCAAAGCTAGAAGGCGGTCATTATTGTCTCCACTGTAGACATCTGAGACATGAGATTCACAGGGGATAAGGGACTTTCTCTATGGCCCACTGGAGAGTGGGGCCACAAACCTAACTGAATGTGGAGGTGGGAAATGGAAAATTCGGCAACACTGAAAAGTTTCGGACTACGAAATGAGCAAAAATTCATTCAAGGTCAAGTGAGCAATGAGTGAGGAGAGTTGCTGGGAGTGCTTGACAAGGTGACATCATGCCACCCCACTGTCTCCTGGGTCTGGACACACAAGGACACATGCTGTCATGCCACCCAACGTCAAGATGACTGCCTGAAACACATTGGCTCAGATTCAAGACTATTGTATGATCTGAATTAAAGTGCTTTTACTGTGCCTACACAGTGTTCTGTTCTTATAGAAACATAATGGTTTAATTATGGAAAACAAAGACTTTTAATATTTTCCCACCATCATTCCTCTGCATGTAAGCATCAAATTAGTATATTTTTAGAGTGGATTGTGTTCTAATGTTTGATTTTAAAAATTGCTGCTTGAGTTGCTGACTTGAGTTTCATTGAAAATCATTAAATGAATTTTGACTTGGGATTAGGACAGAGTTTCCAGCGATTTCTAAAATACCCCTAAACATACTTTTGCCTTTTTGTATGGTGCATTTATTGTAAAGCGTCAGAATTCATGATTATAAAATCAAATATTGTTCAATGCAGAACAACACTGAAGATGTTCAATGCTCTGATGGTATCAATTATTTAGCCAAAGTTTAATTTTTTGTGTAAGAACACACAAATATATATATATATATATATATATATATATATATATATCATTAGTATGTAAATTTGCTTGTTTTTAAAAATAAGAAGAAGATAAGTATACCAAAAAATTAAATTCTTTATGATTTATCAGTGAACTTTTTATTTGATATATTTTATATACTTACATATATAAATATTTATATACTATTTTATATACTTACATAACCACCTCCAAATGTCTTAATGAAAAGCAGTCAGGAGTAGAAAATGCTTACTAAATCCTGTCCCACAGTAGAAGACGGGCGGCATGTAGGCAAAAGCTGCGTACAGTGAAGGCATCATCTAGGGAAATGGCTGCTAGACAACATGGATCCCAAAAGACAGGGTCCCAGATTTGGGAACTGGCTTTACTTACTTACATGCTGTTCCTAGTTCTTTCCCCTCCCCTGTAAAATAGGGATCACAGCTTCCACCATCCACCATCAATTGCCATCACTGTAACAAAATGCCCACGGCTTTAAATCCTTACTTATTTGTATTTGTAGTGTGAGTGTGAGTGTGTGTGTGTGTGTGTGTGTGATATGTATGTGTGGGTGTTCATGCAACAGTGCATCTGTGGGTATCAGAGAACAGCTTTGTGGAGTTGATTCTCGTCCCCCTTTGTGTGGATTCTGGGGATTGAACTTGGGTTGTCAGGCTTGCCTCATCTAGGGGCAAGTGCTGTTACCCTGCTAAGTCATTTCACAGTTCCCTCCTTTTTTATTTATTTATTTATTTATTTTTTATTTTTTATTTATTTATTTATTTAGTTTTTCAAGACAGGGTTTCTCTGTGTAGCTTTGGAGCCTATCCTGGAACTCACCCTGTAGCCCAGGCTGGCCTTGAACTCACAGAGATCCCTACTGCCTCTGCCTCCCAAGTGCTGGGATTAAAAGCATGTGCCAGCACCGCCAGGCTTGTTCCCTCCCTTTTCAAAAAGGATTATATAGATAGTTTAGGAGATGGAAAGTCCAAATAGCAGGTTCTCTGGCATTTTCAGGGCCTGTCCAGCTACTTTGTTTCATGGCTAAGGGCATTACAAGGTCAGGAATGGGTAAGGAGGAAGAGCCCACAGAATGAGTCAGGAAACCAGAGCAAGACCCACAAGGGCCTTTTGTAGGGTCCTGTGAGACTCATGTTAATCTCTTATAGGGTGGCACCCCCAATGGCCTAGCCTCTTCTTCATGGACCCCTACCAAGTTCTTACCACCTTGCCACCACCACACTGAAGACCCAGCCTCTAGCACTTGGCTGGCCCTGCCTCCTGGGACACACTCACCATATCTAGACCATAACACATCCCACTGGGCTCCTATGATGATCACAGTATACATCCACACACAACATGCATTGTTCCTCAGTACACATCACTAAGTGTAGAAAGATCACAGACAAAAAGCATAGGCCAAAGATTCCCTTCAAAAAAGGAGTTGTAAGAAAAGCCATCAAAGCTCTGACAATCTGAGACATGGGTTTCATTTTCTCCAACATTTGCAGTTGTATCTGTTTTTAAATGAAGAGGGATTCAAAGCTAATCCAAACAAAGCTTTCTATGGAAAAACCTAAGTGTCAGCTGCGCACAGAGAGAGGGTACCCAAGACTTCAGAGCTGAGCTGACCAAGGCATCTAATCACCATAGATGGCAGTGCTCAGGGACGTTTTAGTTGAGGAAGACTAACTGCAAAGTGAATCAGGAGCATTGAAGGAAGTCTGCTGGCTTAGTCTGCCTTTCAGAAAGTAGGTTACTCTTTTCTTATAAGCTGATGCCAATATCGGGGCAGAACAGCTATGGACTATAGACTATGCCCAGTGTCTAGCTCTCCTGTCCTCTTCCCTGCCCACCCCCAACTCCACCACTGCCCCATTCCAGTTCTTTCCAGTGCTCAGGGAATCCCTAGTTTGTGAGTTCCCCACCCAGAAGCTGGAAATGGCAGACACTCACCCTACCCTCCTGGGAGCTATAGCAAACCCTATCGGGCCGAGCCTGGGTTTTAATTCTGATCAAGTGTCCTAGGACAGAGGACAACAGTATCAGTGCATCTATGCCATGGTGGCTGGTAGACAAGCTCATAGTAGCTGGTCTCTAGGACCCTGGGTCCTCAGCAGCCATGCCTGGGGTGGGATCTGAGGTTTCAGTACATTCCTCTGCTTTTCAGCTAAGCCTGCTGGATTCCCCATCTTCAATGAGCAAGTTTGATTAGACATCGCCTTAGTTAACAATACAGCTTTTATTTGTCTGTGTGCACACCTGTGGAGCCCATAATTGAAGATGCTGCCTCTTTTCATTTCTCTCTGGGCCGGGGGCTTGTGCACAGTAGGCAAGATGTTACTACCACCTGCAAAGTGGCAATCCTTGTTTTATGTCAATTGTATTCGTCTTGTGTTTCCAGTCAAAGACTTCCAGAAATTGTTACTGTTTCGAGATAAAGGATATTTATGGGCCCGTAGAGTTCAGCTGCAGTTCAAGCAAGCCAAGGTCCAGCCACACTAACTCAAAGGTGGCTGTGGTGGCTTTGTACCTGGCCTCCCCTTTGTGGCACCATTGGGTTGGATGACACACAGGCAGGTGGTCAGTTCGCCAATCCTTGTGATGTTGCACTCAGCAACTACATTTTACAGATTTAGAGAGCTCAATTTGGCAGCTAACATTCTTTATTTCTGGTTCCGGTGGTCTTGTTTGTTTATTTTGTTTTGTAATGTTAGGGAGTGGAATCCAGGACCTTGTATGAACTAGGCAAATACGCCATGGAACTATATTCCCGGGCCACCAGTTGAGATTTAAAAAAAAAAAAAAGTACTAATCCAAACAGATTAGAAATTCTATATACACATAGTGACCTTACCAGAAAGGGAGAAAAATGTATCAAAAAGTAACTTCTTACAACTCATAACAAATTAATCTATACCCACCCAGCACTTGACCCTCGTCTTTGATCTGTTGTGAATCAGGCCAGTTCTTTACTGTTAATGAATTTACATGCCATAGCCGGGACAGAAACTTGAACCTGCCCACCCTCCTTCAAGTGTAAGGCAGACACTGCCCACAGACAGACCTGGCAGCCTGGGACCCTGGAACTTGAGTCTCTCAGAGACTTGAAAGGCAAGCTGGGTTTCCCCTCTGCCTTCATGTTTTATGAGTGTTGGGGAAATGTTGGCTGTTTACTAATTATCAAAGCTGTTTTTATGACTTCCCCAAAGGCAAACACAAAAGGAAAGGTTCCAAGTGTATTCCTTTCGGGCCTGGATGAAAGGTTGACCTTTCATGCTCTTGGGGGACTGCATGGTCGGCAGCCCTGGAAAATATGACTCGGAAGCATGTTCAGGAAGGCAAAAAGCTTTGAAGTGGGGAGCCAGATGGGGCCTTCTGTCACCAACGGTGAGGTGCATGCTTGGCCTGATGTGACAGACCTGTACACCGTCCCTGAGTTGAGTAGACTGCCAAGGACACTTCCTTTCCACAAAGCTTTCTACTGATGTCACTCCTGATTCACAAAGGACCCAGAAAAGAAGCCCAGGGGCCACTGGGCATCTTAGTATGTGCCCATAGGAAACATCTCAGCCATGTCCTTCTACAACACATCCTGTTTCATGGAACCCCAAACGTCGGAAAATAGAAGCAAAGAACATGCTGCTACTACCAAAAATTTAATTATGATGATTTAAGACTATCAGTTAAGTTTGACTGGAAGAAAAACACATCTTGCCTTTTTAAGTTCCTGCGACCCTGGAACTGGCACCCAGCACAAAAATACTTTCTTCATGGAAATTTTTATTTTTCATTAAGATCTACATTTGGGGTAAAAATGCCATCGATGGACATCAAGAATTAGCAGAAAACATTCCTTTCCCTAGAGAGGATGTGCAAGGCTCTGAGCTCACCCGTTACCATAGCCAGTGGTTCCAGTATTTATTTGCATTCTTACTTTGGTCTCTTTTCAATGGACAGGCCCTTTACAGCTCCCTTCCTGCTTCTATGGGCGGAAATTGAACAGTAAAAAGCGGTAAATAACTCAGCACTGTCAGTTCCCAAGGTTTAGATTCTTTCTTTTATATATTCTCTTAAAAGTGAGTTCAGCTATGGCACGTTCTAAAAATACAAGCCAGAGTTGGCTTGATTGTTTCCCTGGCTTTGTGTTAACCTGTTTGAAGAGCTTATGACAATGTGCGCTTTCCAGCGAGTTGCTGGCTCGGTGCTCTCGAATGCTTCTGAGATTGACTTCATCTTACAGAGAATGTAAGTCAGAGGCTCACTTACAGTTGAGGATACCTGCTCTCCAAAGGTAAATTTCCCAACAAGCCACTTCCAAATGAAAATTTTGCGTGGAGATTGTTTTGGTTGTGAGCCTAGCCTTTTAATGGCTGAGCCATCTCTCCAGCCCCCCCACCCCCTTTTTTTTTCTTCTTAGTTTCTCAGGCTTGAACCCACAGCCTGGCTGGTGCTTCATTTATTATATAGCTATCTTAGCAACCCTAGATTTCAGTTTCATTTTGAACTTTTGTGTGTGTTGGGTGCGTGTTCATTCATGTGCCACAGCGTTTGTGTACATCAGAGGACAATGGTCTCAGGTGCTGGCCCTTGATTTTACCTTGCTTTTGTTTGAGCCAGGGTCTCATGATGTAACCTGGCTGGCCTGGAACTCACAGAGATCCACCAGATTGTTTTAAATGCAGGTTGGCAACCATGTTTTTCTCACCAACTCTGTGAAGTATGAGACGGTAGTCTTTACCCAGGAACTAGCAACTGCAACCGTGAAAACATGAATTCAATGACCAGCACAGCAGAAACCAGCATGGCATCTGGGCTCCACTTAGAGTGGGCTCCCTGTTTGAGTGGCAAGATGGGATCAGCCTGCTTCAACACAGATGGCACAAGACAGGCTGGGCAGAAAGTCTTTCTTTTCTTTTCTTTCTTTCTTTTCTTTTCTTTAATTGTTTTTGTTTTTGTTTTTGTTTTTGTTTTTCGAGACAGGGTTTCTCTGTGTAGCTTTGCGCCTTTCCTAGAACTCACTCTGTAGCCCAGGCTGGCCTCAAACTCACAGAGATCCGCCTGCCTCCGCCTCTGGAGTGCAGGGATTAAAGGCATGCGCCACCACCGCCCAGCTCTGAGTCATTTTTCTATTGCTACAACTGACCATCACAGATTGGATAACTTATGAAGAAAATGTGCTTTCTTGGTTGAGAAGTTCAAGATCCAGAGGCTGCATCTGGTGAAGTCTCTCTCACTGGTGGGAACTTGGCCGTGCAGGTTGTCACGTGGTAAGCCTAACTGACATGGCTCAGTCGCTCTCCCTCTTCCTATAAAGCCACAATCCTATTGGATCGGTGCCTTAATATTTTGTTTTGACCTCCCAAAGGCCCCAACTCCAAACAGCCCAATTGGATTTGGCTTGTGCACTCAGTATCTCACAGTGGTACAAGAGATTTTCTTGGAGGTGGAGAAGGTGAGGTGTGTAAACCAAAGAAGTTTGAGCTGAGTGCTCTGAGTCCTTAGAGCCCTGAAGCCCTGTGGACATGTCCATCTGCCTCTGCCTTGACTTTACCTGTGCTACCAAAGAGCCCAAGCCACAAATGATGCAAAGCCCACTAAGAAGAAGCCAGTATCACTTGCAGGACGCTTTGTTATTTATGAAATCTTCCACACACGTTATCTCCCTTTTCACGGAAGTCTGAAGGGACTGGAATTATTACCAAGAAGGAGATAAGACACAGACTGTTGAAGGGTTCTGGGCTCCTCACCATCAGTGGCAGGATGACAGCCTGTTCTTCACTCTTTAAGTGACTGTCCAAAGAGAGGGCGGGGCTCCCTGGAGACTCTGTGAAAGCGCACATTTTAATTCAGAAGATCTGGGGAAGGGCTGAGAGACTGGAGCCCACAGATGGAGATGATGGCGGCCTGTTGCCTCCTCTACTACCCTGGGTTGGTCCTGGACACCGTGAGGGTCTGTCCCTCAGCTGTGCACCTCTACCAACACTGTGCTTGTCCCTTGTGGAAATGACTGCGCTCCGGGGTTTCCTGAGGTCTTGCTGTGGGCCTCAACTTCCTGTTCTGGAGCCAGTCATTCCAAGGCCTCTCTAGCTCCAGCACAGGTTATTATTATCTCCCTCCTGCCCAGTTACTCCAACTCAGCCATGCTACTTCCCAGGGACGCCCAGACTGTAAAACTCCTTTTGCCATATATGTTGAAAGTGGCCAGGTGACACCATACTTACATCTGTGGCATAGATGAGTTGTCATGGCCATCATAGTTGATGGGCTTCCCTGTAGGGTCATAGAAGAATAAAAGACCCCATGTTGAGGTAAGGCCCCGTTCTTTCCTTGACAGGAGCCACAGCAGCGCTCGTGGCCTCAACATTCCAACCCACACTCAATGCCAATTGGATGAGAGACCTCCCAGAGTTCACAGTACACCAGAGAGGAAAGATCTTTCAGAAAGCTTTGAGATAAGGTGGGGGTCAACTAAGACTGTTGGAAAATCGATTTAGAGCTGTGGTTCTCAACCTTCCTAATGCTGCAACCCTTTAATGCAGTTGCTAATGTGGTGGTGACCACCCCCCAACCATAAAATTATGGTGATCTTCGGGGACACCTATGAAAGGGTCATTTGACCCCAGGGGTCTCAACCCACAGGTGAGAACCACAGATTTAGAGGCTGAGTTTGGAAGTGCCGCAATGCATGCATGAGCTTTAGGGGTCTCAGTCACAGAAGAAGGCTGGCACTCCACAGCGTTCCTGTAGCTCTTGCAGGAAGAGCAGTGAGAGTAGAATTAATGGAGAGAGTTTCAGAACAGATGTGCCCAAGGCAGGTCAGCTCTGCCATGTCTGATGTTATGAGTGGCATCGTGACTAGTTTGGGGGTCCTTTCCTCCTGGAGCCTTGCTGTGTGCTCTAGCCTTGCAATTCTGCATGCTGCAGCTCAGCTTTTCCCTAAGGCTGTCCCCCTACAGTCCTATGAGCATCCTCTGTCTCTCTCCTTCCCACACTGAACAGCAATCTCATGCCTCCTAGCTCCCTGCTATAAGATGCAAGACTGTTCTCTTTATATGTCCTGCTTTATATGCAGGGGTCAGCTGGGTACAGAATTCCAGGTTGGAAGTCATCTTGCCTCGATTTTGAAAATATTGCTTCATGGGGTAGCAATTAAAAAGCCAGATGACATTCTGTTCTCTGAGCTTTTGTGTGAAGCATATTCTGCTTTTTCCCTCCGGGAAGGTTCTGGATGCTTTCTGAAATTTCATCATAATGTGATGTGCCAGTTGCCACAATGAGGCCACGTTGCCATTGATGGAAAGATGCCAGTGATTTCAGTTAAAAATATAAGTAGGCATATCCTTGGACTACTTATGGATTTGCATATATCCAGCAAGGGGTGGGAACAACAGAGTAACACACTCATGTATCTTACAATGGCAGAAAAAAAGATAGAAATAACCCACTAGCCCTAAGGGACCTTGAGAGTGGACCTATGGATAGGTATTAGTGACCCTTCTAGACCACTGTGGGAAACCAACTGGGCAATGGTTAGCTCAGAAGATCTCTCTGAATGCGGGTGGGCACAGGTGGCTCCATGCCCAATTGTTGGCACTCTCCAAACACATGTACCTATGGGAAAAAGAGAATAATGGTTCATTCAAGTTGGTGGTCCACTTCTCTGGAAAAATAGACTTAGCTATGCAAGTCAGTATGGGAATTCTTCAAAAAATGAAAAATAGAATTGCAATATGCTCCAGCTATAGCACTCCTGGGTACCTGCCTGAAGAAATCCAAGTCAGCATGCATCACTTGCCCATCCAGGGTTATTGCAGTGCCAATATCCAAGCTGACTGTGGAGTCAGCCTAGGTGGCCATTGTAGAATCATCCCGGAGCCAAGTATTGGGGTGAACACTGGAAGATCAGAGAGACAGAACAAGCCACAGCTAACCTCACCTGGCCAACTTCTCAGCTGGTCTTGTTTCCTCAGACTGGAAGCCTCTGAGTCCTCATCCAGAATGGGTCTCAGCTGAACTGCTGCTCAAAAGCCTGAATGCTTAACCACGCCAAATGCTTAACCAGGCCAAATGCTTAACCAGCCAAATGCTTCTAGTTTCTGGTCCTCACGCTTTATATACCTTTTTGCTTTCTACTATCACTCCCTGGGATTAAAGGCTCGCTTTCTGGGATTAAAGGTATGAGTCACCATGCTTGGCTATATCCTTGCACAGATGGATTTCTGCCTCTGGAATGCTAGGATTAAAGGCATGTGCTACCACTGCCTAACTAAGTATCTAGTGGCTTTTCTGTTCTCTGACCCCAGATAAGTTTATTAGGGTACACAATATTTTGGGGAACACAATACCACCACAGGCCATCAATAGATGAACGGATGGAGATGATGTAGTCCACACGACAGAGCTTTGTTCAGACATAGAGAATACTATAGTTGTGTTGTTAGCAGGAAAATAGACGGGACCTGGAATCACCAGTCTCACAAAGTCAGGGGTCAGATTCTGTGTGTGTGTGTGTGTGTGTGTGTGTGTGTGTGTGTGTGTGTAAACACTGAAATAAAAGGGTTGCTATTAGGGATAAAAGTGGAAAGGGAGTGGGACATGAGAGAGGAAAATGACTAAATTGTGGAAATGCCATAATGAACATAATGAGAGCCTTCATTTTGTGTTATTAATATGCACCAATAAAATACAAATTAAATTTAGCTATAGAAAAAAATCAAGGAATAATCTTATGGGGCATTATTTTGGCACATCCAAAATAGGAACAGCTGGGCATGGTGGTGCAGCCTATAATCTCAGCACTAGGGAGGCTGAGGGAGGAAGATCACAAGTTTAAGGTTGGCCCGGGGAACATAACAAGACCTTGTCTCAATAAAACCCCACAAGAATTGTGAATAGAGACTTCTCACTTTCTGTGACATTAAGTGTACTTATGCCTTTACTGCCCAAACTCCTCTAAGGCAAGAAACATGGCTTGCTTATTTTTATAGCCCAGATCTTTGCTTAGAAGCTGGTTCATTGGAGGACCCACGTCCATGTTCACTGAACCTACAGGAAGAGGTAAGCTAGGCTGGCTCCTGAAACCAAATTGATCTGGGATGTGTGGTTTGAGTTGATGGGGCTCATGCATATATCTAGCCTGCCTGGGAACATGCCACTGCCCTCCCCTCCTCCTGGGCAGTCTAAATTCACTAGCACAGGCCTGCTCCAGTAAAATAAAATAACAAAATAAAGTAAAGGAGGGCTTCTTGCACCGTGTGTGTGTGTGTGTGTGTGTGTGTGTGTGTGTGTGTGTGTGTATGTGTGTGTTGCTGAGGTTGCTCTTAGCAGGAGGCCAGGTTGGGATAACAGCATCTTACTTACCTCACCTTCTTATTATGTCTCTTGAAGAGCCCAAGATGATTCCAGAACATCTTTCCCATAGTCTTCAATCACGAGTTTTCAATGGGGATAGGTGCTTAGCATCCCGGCAGCACTCACGGCTCGTGGTACAGCTGAGGAGAAGTTCACCAGCATTTAGTGCATGGACTGATCATTGAATTAAACAACAGAGTTCAGATCATTCTTCACAATAAAGCCAGCACGAACATCTCTAGGGCGAAGTCCTCTGGAAGAGACATGTAGGATATGAAGCTGGCCAGGGGAGGCAGGATATGCTGGACAGGCTCCCAGAGGAGACGCAGTGTGACTCTGACAAGCCAGCCGCTTCCCTTCCCTCCCACTGGGAAGTTGCATGCATGCCACAACTCCCATCATTTTCTTTGCCTGCTGGCTTTCAGTCACTCAAGCCACTGGCTGCACAGGACAGCCTGGAGTGAAGATGGGGTGCAGGCTGAGTCCCTGAGCCGCAAGGTATGAGGCATCAGGTTCACCTGATGTTTTCTCACATGTTAATTTCACAAACAGTAACTTTGATATATCCAAGGACATGTCACCACCCTCCTTTGGAGGGAGGACTTTAAAAAATGTATTGCATTGCTGAAACCCAATGTTAAATTACGTTGTAACATAAGATGTAGTTTTCGGAACTCCAGGGAACAATTCTCAGAGTCCAAGGGATATGTATTATTTTCCCCTGAGTGTGGGGTGGCTTTCATGTAAGCTCAGGGGTCCTTAGCCTTGGTATCTGAGGCTTCAGAGGCCACCGGACAACACCTGTAGTTTGCTCTGGCTTTCTTCCCTGGACAAAGCAGCAGCCATGAACTTCCTTCCATGAGCTGACCAGTCACACGCACACTCTGGGGGTAGAGATTTGAAAACTGGAGCTGAATAATCCCCTACGACCTCCCTGTCTGACAGAGGGAGATCTGATTGTGAGCACTCACATTCTCCAGGGGCCAGGGTAGCAGACACCACCACCCCAGGTAGAAAACATCTTCAGATCATGTAAAATATTTATGATTTTTTTTCTCTTAAATTCCTTGTTCTATGTCTAAGGGTTTTTGTTGGCTTTCAGTGAAAACATCTGGAGAGACTAGAGGATGATGTCATCACAGTGACACTGTAATGAGAGCATCAGTTACACTGGCTGTGGCCTTCCCAGTGGCAGACGTGGCCCAAGTCGTGGCTCCTCTACCTGGCCACATTCCATTTTCTGCAGCTTCTGAGGAAGCAGTCAAACTGGACCTTCCATTAATCAGTGCTGTAGTTTGGATCTTAAGTGCACCCTTCCACCTCAAAGCTCTGTCAGGAGTTTGGTTGCCAGGGTAGCATTCCTGGGAGTGGTGGATGTTTGGGGAGGTTGGACCTTGAATTCATTCTGCTGCAAACACAACCACTTCTGACTCTGGGCAAAAGCCAGCCCTTTCTCCCTGTCGACGGAGTCCTCTTCTGGTTCTCAGTATGATACCAGCGGGCTTCAGAAGGGAACCGGCAGACTTGGCTTGCCTCTCCTGGAAAGGAAGCTGTGTGTTCATATGCCAAGGCTGAGGGAAGCGTAGCCAAGGGGGCATTGTGCTAGGCAGGTCTCATAGGGGAGAAGCATGAGTCATGTGCTTTCAGAAGACAATTCTGGGGGAGACAGGAACCTCAGGAGCCCTGTTTGTGGACAGGGCTTGTGGAGAGAACCAGCTTCTTGAACGCAGCTGTGGTAGAGGTTGCTGGCGATTTCCTCACAGCTGCCCTCCCTCTTCCTCCGAGGCTCTGGATACTTTAGGCAGCATAAAGTCAAGGCTGTGTTTGCAGCCTCCTTGGTAGGTAAGTGGGGGTACTGGGCTGAGTTCTAGCCAATGTCTTTCAGTGGAAGACAGAAAGTGCCTGCCTTGGTCACTTTCTTATGCCCCCCCCCCACACCTTCTGATACATCCACTTCACAGCTACCAACCTGAACTCCCTGGAATGGAGTTCCAGCAAAGAGCCTATGCCTTCAAGACTCACAGTGTGCTGGCCTTGCAGGTGTTCAAAATAGACGCCTCCCCTTTCCTTCAGCCCACATTACTTGAGAGTTTTCTGTAATTTGCTCCAGACCTATTTTGAAGTGCGTTAGTTGCATTCTCATAATAAATACTGGATACACCACCTTCATTTTGGCCCACGGTTTTAGAGGTTCCTTCGGGCCCATGACCAGGCAGCACTCAATGGCAGGAGACTGTGGCAGAAAAAACCAGGGGAAAAAAACTAAGAACAGAAAGCACGATTATCTTCAAGGGCATGCCTCCAGTGACCTAAGGACGTCTCACTAGGTTCCAATCTCCCAATATCCACTGCCTCTCAGTAAGTCTACCCTGGCAACCAAGCTTTTAATACGTAGCTTTAAGGTGGTGGGGGATACAGTCAAAATCCAAACTACAGCACTGACGAATGAACAGAGATGTTTGGCTAGTCTCCCTGGAGTGTTTTTGAGGAGTCATAATTCACTCAGAGGACAAGCAATGAAGTGTATTGGCTCCCTGATCTCCTTTTGGCTCTACTGCCGTGGGCCCATGAATGATTTCCTCCCCTTACTTCCAACCTCCCATCTCAAAGCCACATCCACACCTTTTCAGCCACATACGCTTTTATGAATGGCATCTTTATGAATGGCAAAGGAAGGCAATTTCCCCCTGAAGAAAAAGGATCCCCTCAGTGTCACGCCACAAAGCCGGCCCTGATACTCAGTCCTTTGTGACAGTCCTCAAGTCCCGCTCCCAGAAGGGATCTGCTTGGTCACTGATGTGGAATGGCAGAGCGCACCTGCGATCAAAAGAAAGTGGCGTGGACCAATCAGACAAATCGCCATGGTGTATGGGGGCATCCATCCTGGGGGCCTTCCTCAGTGCAGTGTGACGGTGACAGTTTTGAAACCAGTGGGGCTGCTCCTGTACCTCCTCAGTTCTCCCTAGCTGTCCCACGTCATTCACTCATTTGTTGTTATGCTGGCTTCAATCTTAAGCCTTGCACAAGCTAGGTAAGTTCTCTATCACTGAACCATATCCTTAGCAACCCCAACAATCCCCTTTTTGTAACTTTGAACAGCTTCCCATTGTCAGTCCATGTTGGTGTGGATGAGAAAGAGGCATTAAAACCTCTCTCGTGAGTTTTTCTGGTAAGATCAGGCCCAAGTTCGGTATCATGTGGACAGAGATGGCCCATCCTTCCTTCCTCCATGTCTGTCTGTTAGAAGATAGACAAGGGGGGTGGACCCAGAAGAAAGGATTCCTAGAAGATAGTCCAAGTTCCTGTTTGCAAAACCTGACAACCTATTGTAAAGCCCTGGCCCCGGACTTCAATGTTTTTAAAGCAACCAATTGTCCTGACAAGCGGCCTAGCCATGAGGTCAAGCATGGGGCCTTTCTTGGTCTCAAAGAGAAGTTAGATGTGGGGTAAACTAAACCACTGCAGCTGTGTCTTGGTAGCTGTTTCCTGATACTCAGAAGACCCATTTCTAGTTTAATATCCTTCAGACTGACAATAGGTTTCTCCTGCTGCAACAAAAAACTAAGACCTCGGGATATTTTTCCATACATACACGCTAACGAAGGGTCAGCATCCTGAGGAGACCCTAGCTTCATTATAATATCACTTTAATCGTGGGCTATTCTAGAGGAACAGGGGAAGAAACATCCTAAAATGGAGATCTGGTAAACTGCAAGTTGGGAAGGAGAAAGGCTCACCTTACTCCATCAACATGACCCAGCTCATAAATATTCATAAACCTCTTTAAAATCCACAACACGGAGCTCTCTGGACTGCTGTTTCTCTTTGGGACGGTTCACAGTTTCCTTTGGTCCCTCACTTTACTTTGCTAAACGAACTTCTGTTTAACTCTTATCTCTTTACTGAATTCTGTCCTTCATGAAGGTAAGAACCAGGAGAGCCCTTGGTATCACCTCTGCAGGACCCAATCAAGGAAGTCTTGGGGTCATACAGTAATTACTTTGAGCGTAGCTGGGCTACAGTCTTTGAATTCCTGTGATTGGGGTGGACCACTGAGGGGTTGGGGAGAGCAGTTCTTTGTATCTCTTGGTAAATTCCTTTGTTGTTTCTCCTAAGTGTTTATTTGAAGAGATACACTCATGAGAAACCAGGAGCTGTTAGCAGTGATTGCATTCACTGGGGCACGTCACTGTGATGGTTTCTGGCCCTGGAATACGCGTGCTTCCTAAGAAGGATGCCCTGCTTCCGTGTTTGCAGCCCATTTAGCTGCTACTATGCACAGTTCCATCAGGACGTCAGCTTCAGCAACATTGCCCCAACTGGCCTGTGTCTCAAGCCTGTGGTCACTGACATCCTGGGACTCAAGTCCCCCTTCTTTCGCTACTATGTGCGCAGCTCATGAGCACAGCCACTCAGAAGTGGAGGAAGCAGAGTGGGTCATTCTGCTATTTGCTTTTTACCATATACAGTGTCTTGGGGCTTATCTCTCAGAGACTCAGAGCCTAGTCCCTATCCACTCTCCTAAACTCTAGCAAATGAGGTACACTGTGAAGAAATGTCAAAACAGTGCACACAAGACTGGAAAGGGTAATTATTAAATTAAGATTCTCACACACATCATATTTAAACAACAGAGGAGATATAATTTGTTACATTTAAAACAACCCACTTACGATGCATCTCTAGGGTTCACTCTGGCCATGGGACACTGACAGTAGTGAGTACTGAAGGTCTGGGCATCCCAGGTGCTGGGAAGGCATCTACTAGCTCATTTAACATTGGTGAGAAGGCAGAGAGCATGTCGTCAGCATGCACAGCACCACCCTGGATGGTCTACCTTCTGCAGCTGTGTGACCATAGGTACCATTCTCCTCACCTCTGTGTGTCCTCCTCTGTCTGAGAAGTGGGCTTGACATTATATCAGTAGTCAGATGAAGTAAGCCTGTGTCCATGCAGCTGCTGTAACCCAGAAATAGGCAGGTCTCCAGTCATGCGGCCTAGGGAGGCTCTGCAGGAGCTGGAAGCTGAGAGACAGGCCCTGCATCTCGAACCTGGTGGGTAAATGAAATTCACTGTATCAGATAGAGCATGAAGCTTTGCTGGCAATGCTGAATAACTCCAGACTGGCATGATGCTCAACTGTTTCCCGTACTCAACCTATGGGGTCATGAACAGAAGCGTGGGTTCCAGTCAGGACTCATTCCAGGTTAGTTCACGTGGAGTCACCCTTGAACACTGCAGTCCTTGGTTATATCTCGGTCCCCAGGCCATTTTCCTTAGCTCAAAACACTTTCATCTAGCCTTGCACATCTTTCCTCAGGCCCCAGTTCAGGCATGGCTGCTTCTCAGAGCTACAATCTTTCTTGGTCAGATAGGAATGGCCTTTCTCTCTCTCTCTGTCTCTCTCTGTTTGTCTCTCTGTCTGTCTGTCTCTCTCTGTCTCTGTCTCTCTGTCTCTCTATCTCTCTGTCTGTCTCTCTCTGTCTCTCTCTGTCTCTGTCTCTGTCTCTCTCTCTCTCTCTCTCTCTCTCTCACACACACACACACACACACACACACACACACACACACACACACACGCACACACGGTATACATGGAAAATCCACAGAAACACTCAACCTCATATTCTACCGTACCTCCCACCACACTTAGAAGCAATCCAACACCAGGGACAAGTTCACAGACACTGGTGTGTGTCCGTGTCATGCCTTGACATAATTCATATGTATACCTCCAAGGAGGTTGCCTTATCTCCTGTAGAAAACGACAGTTATCAGATAAGAAGGAAAAAATAGAATGGATTTCTGGAATTTTCTCTACTTAAAAAACACTGCAATGTTTTCAACAACATATGCACTCCCATATAGTTTGTTTCTGGATGAGATGTTTTTTCCAAATGGTCTACCAAACGGTCACGTGCAGCTTGCACCTCAGTCTTGAACCCGGTGGAACCAGGCTTCCCAAAAGGAAGAAGGAATTGGTGTCCTTTGGGGGTAGCTCTCAGGGAGGGAAACGCTGGTGAAAATTAATGCCCCCTTATTTTCTAAAGAGGAAACACAGCTGTTTGGCCCGAAGGACGTGTGAGAGAGGGAGTGGGTGGGGGTTCTCGGGTTGTTTGTTCCTAAGACAGCTGGCACACGTGCCAAGGAGGTGGGAGTCGGCTGTGTTGGATGGAGTGCTAGTGTCCGCCCTGTGAGCTCTGCAGATCCACCACCAACTTCTGGATTCCCTCCATCGTCCCTCAGAGAAGAATAGTTTACAGACCATGCCTGCCACTGTGCTGTCACAGGGCGGGACCTGCCTGTCCTGGCAGGAACTTCACTTCGAGGTTGTTTCTCTTGGTGATTTAACACTCCAGCATCTGCCTGACCGGCATCAGGCAAAGATCTGAAGAAACCAAACCACATTTCAGTCTCTGACTTCTGCTGCTAAGTGTCTCTGGACAAACTGGTTAGCCTCTTTGAGACTCATTTTCTCTTACTGAAAGTAAGCTTAAACTTGAAACGTGTTCAAATGGATACAGTTTGTTAAAATGGAAGCATACACAGAAAACTATCTTTCCAGCAAATCCGTACTAGGGTGTTGGAACAGAAGGCTGTACTCTGCGTCTTACTCCAGCCCTTAGATGGGCATGAGGCATCCTGAGGTGCAGGAGAGTTTGAGACTCTTCTGCCGGGTCCAACACATGGACATTTGAAGGACACCGCCGAGGCAAAGCATGACTGGTTTATGCTGTTGGCACACTGCTAGGTGGTATTGCTTTGATTGGCATCGGATCTTATGCTCAGGTCTCTTCCAAAACCATGTGTCTAAAAGTCGATGTCTTTGAAACTGGGGAAGAAATGGGTCTAGGCAAAATCGTCTGTAAGTGTAGTGGTTTCTTGTGACCCTGGGCTTAAGTGAATGGGAAATCTGTGGCCACAAAGAACAGCGTCCTGGGCCGACTATGGAGAAATCAAAAGAATATGCAGATGGCTACCAGTGCTTATAAACTGTTGTGAAGGCTTCAAGAAATTATCCATTGATGACTCTACTAATGTCTGGTACCAGAATACGGCCATCTCACATATGCCTGGTCCCATCTGCCCCACAGTTGAGTTCCCTTCCCTCTTTCGAAGTGCATCACACCTTGAGATCTTGTTGGGACTCTCCAAGAGTTCTTCTTCAACATGCGTGCTCCACGCCAGATGAAACATCCATGATCCTATCTGCTCCTTATAAAGGGCACTTGTGACGGAGGCCACTGACCTCATTTGGAGAAGACCGGCTGCGACTCTGACAGCTGATGGTTTTATTTAACTTCGCGTCCCCCAGCTAAGTGTATTGTGAGGCACAAAGCCACCATCTGCTCCAGCTATTTAATACACGAAGGAATAAAATCCTAATGCACGCACATTAGCCAGGGCTGTCCAGCTGGTGAGTGATGGAGCCAGGGCTCAGTAGGGGTGCAGACTGCGAGTCCCTGCTCTCTTCTGGAGGATGAACAGGGCAAGGCTAGTCCGGGGTTGGGGGTGGAGGTTTAAGTTCACTTATAGCTTACTTATAGCTTAGCACTTTATATTGTTGGTCCTGCGCCACATTTCTAGGAAAATAGAACAAAAAGGGGTTGCCCCTGAAATTGTTTTCCTCACAGAATTCACGGAAAAAATAGCCTGGTCTTTGTTATATAAAAGCACCAAAATGGGCAAAAGCCCGAGTGCTTGCTTAGTTGTATAGCAGTCGTCTGAGTTGGAAGCAGGAGGGTAGGCAATGAGAATGGGCAGGGCTGTGGAAGCAGCTTCCAGTTGGAAAGGGAAGAGGAGCCAGAGCAGACACCACTGACTCTCTCCCCTAAGGGATCAGACCCTGTGACTGTCAGTCAGCACTGTTCCTGCCACAGATATCCAAGATAAATAGACTCACACAGAAGAAACGCTGGTTTGGGCTCACAGTTTCAGATGGCCCAGCCCACGGTCACTCGGCTTTATTGCTTTAGGTTTATGCCAGGTTAGCGTAACATGGTAGGAACACATGGAAGGAAGCTGCTTACCACATGGCATGGAAGAGAAAGAGAGAAAAGGGAGCACAAGGTCCCAGTATCCTCTGCAAGGGCACACCCCAGTGACCTAACTTCCTTCCCCTTGGACTCCCATCTTAAATGTCCTTCCACATCCCAACCATACACACCACAGGCTAGAAACCCAACTTCTGATGCACAGCCTTGGGAAGGGGGGCACACTGCAGATTCAACCTATCTACCATCTAACCTCCAATGTTATCACTTTAAAGGTCCCTCCCAGCTAGCACCTCCTAAGTTCACAGTCCCCTCTTCCTACTCTGGTTTCAGTATAGTCTGAACATGCCTTGAGCCTTCTTGGATCGAGACTAATTTCCCCTGCAAGGTGTTAAGTGGGTAGAAACTTAATTGACTCTGGCATCTGAAGAAGGGAGGCTTTGGGAGGTGACAGGATTAGGTAAGGTCATTTGAGAGGAGTCCTCATGACTAAATCCTGATGGGATAAGAACTGATTCTTCAGGCTCTTGCTGAGGGTACCACAGTCTCTCAGTGAGAAGGAACTGGAGCTGAGTCGTGATTAGTATTTGGTTTCTCTTCATAGCTGATGGATAGTCAGGGGCAATATGCTGTGTTTTTCCTCTTGTGTTTGTACAATTCTGGGCCATAAGAAAGACCTGTAAATATTAATTTAATTCCCGCAACAACTGTATCAGGCACCATTTGACAGCTGGTGGGACTGAGGCTAACGGGGATGGTGAATTTCTAAGGGGGTCAAATGGTTGGCAGACAGGATGAACAACAGGAGTAGGTAGATGCTTCGCATCACCATGTAGAGACGGAAATTACAAATTAAAGACACTTCCCACACCCGAGTACAGCGCCCCTTCCCCTATGCGGAACTTACAGTGAGAATGTCCTCTATACTCTCGGACACGTGAATACTCACCCCCTAAGTGCTGTCCCTGGGTGGGTTAAGGAGTGTGGTCTTTCTGGAGGAAGTGGTTCACGGGGGCTGGGCTTTGATGTTTCAAAGCCCTGCATCATTCCCAATTTGCTGTCTTTGCTTCCTGCTTGTGGGTCACCATGGGAGCCCTCAGCTACTGCTCCCGCTGCCATGCCTGCCCCTGGCTACCATGCTTCCCTGCCATGGCAGGTTCTTAGCCCTCTGGATCCCCAAGTCCAAATAAACCCTTCCTTCTTTAAGTTGCCTTGGTCCTGGTGTTTTATCATAGCAATAACAACTAATATAATACCCCATACTATGGAGAAAAAAAGTGCCAGAGCATAGCGAACCCATCAGGAAGAGGTTCTTTGGCTGGCCTCCCTAGATACTGTTTACTGTGAGAATGGGAGGGAGAGCTGCAGGGTGGGAGAGGTGATCGGTTCTCACTGATCACGCCACTATGCTGGTACTTCTATGTGGTGATATTGTGTTCCCAAAAATATTGTGCACCCTAATAAACTTATCTGGGGTCAGAGAACAGAACAGCCACTAGATATAGAGGCCAGAAAATGGTGGCACACACGTCTTTAATCCTCTCACTTGGGAGGCAGAGATCCGTCTGGATCTCTGCGAGTTCAAAGCCACACTGGAAACAGCCAGGCATGGTGACTCACGCCTTTAATCCCAGGAAGTGATGGCAGAAAGCAGAAAGGTATATAAGGCATGAAAACCAGGAACTAGAGCCTATTAAGCTTTTAGGCTTTTGAGCAGCAGTTCAGCTGAGATCCATTTGGATGAGGACTCAGAGGCTTCCAGTCTGAGGAAACAGGATCAGCTGAGGAATTGGCGAGGTGAGGTTGGCTGTGGCTTGTTCTGTGTCTCTGATCTTCCAGCGTTCACCCCAATACAAGGCTCCAGGTTTGATTTTATTAATAAGACCTTCTAAGATTCATGCTACACTTCTATTGTTTTGTCTAGTCTTCCTTCCTTCTTTCCTCCTCCCTCTGTCTTTCTTTCATGTGTGTCTGTATGCACACACTGGGGGTTATGTATGTGTGTGGTGTATGTGGTGTACGTGCATGTGCATATGTGCACAGAGGCCTGCATCTGTGTGCACGCACAGAGGCCACAGGACGTTGGTACCCCGCTCTATCACTCTCCATCTTCTTCCTCTGGGGCAGGGTCTCTGAACAGGAATTAGGTTGCCAGCCACGGGGATCCAGTGATCGTCCCGTCTCTGACCCCTCACAACAGTGGGGTCACAGATATTTGCGAAGTTACATGTGGCCTTTTCTATGGGTTCTGGGATCCAAACTCAGGTCCTCATGCTTTATGTAGCAAACACTCTTACCCCCTGTCTTGGTTAGTTGTTTGTTGTTTGTTTTGTTTTGTCAACTTGACCTAAGCTAGAGTCATTTGAGAAGAGGAAACTGAGAAAATGCCCCTTTCATATTGGCCTGTGTGCAAGCCTGTGGGACATTTCTTGGTTAATGATTGGTGGGTGACCCAGCTCACCATGAGTAGAGCCAACCTGGGCAAGCGGTACTGGGGCATATCAGAAAGCAGGCTGAAAAAGCCATGGGGAGTAGGCTCATCTGCCTGAGGTTTTGATGGGGGGCGGGGTGTGAGTCTCTTCCCATATGGAAGATGACGGGTGGGGCTAGGTCTCCCATGCTCATGGTCTCGGGGTTGGCTCCCCTGTGCCCCCTCAACAGGGTCAGCTCGGCTGTGCTGCCCAGACGAGGTGCAGGGCCCACTTTCCCAAGTGTTACAGCTGGTAAACAGGTCAGCTCCTTGCCAGCTGGAGATGATAGGGGCTGGGGGGTGGGCGTGCATCTTTTCCTCATCCCCACCACCACACGGCCGTTGAAGGAGGCAGTTCTAGCTACGCCCCTCTCTCACACCCTCAGGGCTGGCTCATCCGAGCCCCTGTCTACAGGGTCAACTCTACTCTGCTGCCCAGGCAAGGCTGAGGACCCGTTCTCCCAAGTGCTGCAGCTGGTGAGGGGTTGGGTCTCCCTCCTGCTGCAGGCGTCAAGAGGTGAGGGAAGGAGGACATCTTTCCCTCATCCATGCTACTACACGGCAGAGGAGAGGAGCTTGACCTGCTCTCCCATTCTCACACGCTCAGGGCCAGCTCACCTGTGCCCCTAAGAACAGGATCAGCTCTATTGTGCTGCCCAGGGGAGTGTAGGGCCCTCTCTCCTGAGTGCTTCAATAGGCCAGGGGTGGGGCCAACTCTGTCCAGCCCTATCCTCTCTGCCTTCCTCAGAGTCACAGACCAAGTCATGGCCCTTGACAGGAGCCCAGACCCAGATATCTGACCCTGGGCGGCAGTAGGACAAATGCATCAGCCCATTCCTCGCTTCCTGACCACCTTCACCTCTTCAGATCTGCCTCTCTCCCACGCACGTGACTTATCCTGCCCCCCCCCTCCCTCCCTCCCTCCCTCCTCCCCTCCCTCCCTCCCATATCACCATCCTGTACTCACCCCTCCTAGTTGAGACCTGCCCCTGCCAGCCGTATGGCACATCATGGAGCTGTTGCTGTGTTGCGGCCTGAGGCTAGAGCCACCTTGGTTTCCATTTGTTTTTCTTTCTTTCTTTTTCTTTTCTTTTTTTTTTTTTTAAAGATAGTAATCCTGTGATTTATTTTTAAAGTTAAGTTAAAAAACAAAACAAAACAAAAAACCCTTGTCACAAGAGGAAGGAGGTGGAGATTTGCGTAAGGGCTCCAAGTGTACCTACGTACCAGAGAGTCCAGCGCAGAGGCGGCTCCGAAACATTCGATCAGTTCCTTATTTGCAGTTCACACTTACTTCCCAGACTCCACTGAGAAGCAAACTTTGTAGAGCAGCTGCCTTAGCTCGTGTCCTCAGCCCTCAAGCATTGTTCCTGGGCTCTGAGCGTCATCCAGACCCCAGAAGACACACTAGCTGCCTTCTGTCCACTGAAGGTTTACCCTGCACCCCTCTATTCTATTCTATCTGCAAAGTGTGTCTTTTCTGGAACTGAGTGGTAGCCTCGGCTTCCCATGTTCTCTAGCTTGCTGGACTTCCTCCGAGGGGTGCAAGTAGCACTGCGCATCTGACCTTCAGACCCAACTGTGTTCCTTCAAAACATGTCGTCTGTGACCTGAGCCTCAACATTTTACCGTCACTTCCTCTAACAGTCTCTCTCATTCTAGTGAGAACTTGGCAGTTTCTGTTTGTAGCTGGACCTGCACTGAGGATGAAGAGGAGCACACCTGTTCAGTCAGTCAAACTTTCCTTGAGGAAATGCTCTGTGCTAGGCCCGGCTTCAATTTTGGAGGGTCTGTAGAAAATGGAGTTTACCATTTCAGATTTCTAGCAGTGATGGCTGGAATCAGAGAAATGCTGAGCCATAGGAATATTGGGACAAATACTCCTTTAAATCACAAACCATGCCGTGACATCATTTGGCTTGTTGATAGGTATCAAGTCATACTGAATACAGTCATACGCCACATAAAGATGTTTAGATCAACAGTGGGCTGCATGTTCGACGGTGATTTCAATGTTTCCATCACTGAGTGATATCACCGCTGTCTTAGTTTATATAATTCTAAAATGTTTGTGCAAAACCCAAATCATCAAATGCAGCATTTGTAAGACCATATCCTCGCCATTAAGTGGAACACAAGTCACCAGAGTCAGTTAACTGATTTAGATTATAGAGAACATCGCATGCCAAGTAGCCATTCCCTCCCTCCCTCAGGAGAGAATTACTCACCCTCCCATTGAAGTCAAGTTTGTCAAAGTGTTGTAGTAGGACCTTCTGTGAAGTTGTTTGCCCCAGCCTGATAAAAGGCCTAGTTGCATAGTCCCCTGTGGTCAAGGAAATGTGAAGCTGAGTGGCCTGGGCCAATTTTCAGCAGAATCCAGAAGCAACTGTGTGGCTCCCCTCACCCACTTCTTTCATCTACTGCGACATCACATCTAAAGGCAGATCCTCACTGAAGCCCCAAATATAGTGTGGGGAACAGAGCTCCTGCCAATGTGGGGATAACCCCTATCAAGAAGGAGCAACTCTATTCTTAAAACCAGGGAGACCGTGCCCCCCCCCCCCACTTAGGATGGTTCCATTTATGGTTTTTTCAGATGTGTGATGGCGCAAGAGTGGAAGCCATACTGTAGAAGTACATTTCAAGTTTAGATCTTTTCACAAGCTAGCAATCTGTGATGCAATCCTTCTCTTGGTGCCGAGCATGTAGCGGCAGTGAGCCCCAGCTCCCTTCAACCATGTGGTTGTGAGAGGAAACAAGTGAGGCGCTGCCATGTGAGGCTCTGCAGAGCTGGGGCGGTTGATAGGTTGGATGAACTCGCTGAAATACTGGCTTGTGGCATTTCCAGTTTCAAGGAGTTTCTGGGATGACACCTCCTGGTAGGTAAGTTGAGCACCGTCTTAAGCTACTGAAGCTGATAATACGACAGAAACAAACCCACGAATGGTTCTCATCCATCGGCTCCTTCACCTGCAGGGAGCACAGCAGTGGATGCTTGTAGTGAGCTGGGTGTCCTTGCAACTGCTCTCTGGTTTGCTCATGCTGTACATCCCCCAGAAATGCAGATATTTGTGAGAGCCCCCGATGTGGTTCAGTGGAAGAGCATTGGTTTAGCAAGCAAGAGGTCCTGGTTCTGTCCCCAGCTCCTCTTCACAGGTACACAGCCTTTCATCCTGTTTATTCTAGTTGGGCTTGTCACTGCCGTTACTCAATTTAATTAGTAGTTAAAAACCAATGGAGTGCAAGTTAAAAAAAAAAAAAGTCAGGGTAAGTTGCATGCTCAGACAAGGCTGAACACAGGCAAGTTACTCCAACATATTATTGCAGTTGAGACACTATGAAATACTCAGGAAAAAGTCGTGAAACAGATTGCTCCTCAAATGACTATTTTCCCACAACATGTTAAAGAGATCAAAATAGAAATTTGGAGTGGAGACTTCTGATTCTCTCTTTTTTCAAGGAGGAATTCTCACCAGTACCAGCAGCCAAAAGAAGGCTTTTGGTACCACACCAAAGCATTGGCAAAAAGCTGAATGCAGTGGCACATGCCTCTAATCTCTGCTTTGGAAGACTAAGGCAGGAGGATCCTAAGTTCAAGGCTAGCCTGGCTTACGAAGTGAGATCCTCCCCACGAGGAGGATGCCATGATGTGTTTTAATGTAAACATCTAAGATGTGTGCGTGTGTGTGTGTGTGTGTGTGTGTGTGTGTGTGTGTGTGTGTGTTCATTTTTAAAGACTCTCCTCTTGGTAATTTTCAGAGAACAAGCTCACAGCTATAATTAGGATAGGTGGATCAGAAGGCCTTACGAGACACCTCCCTCCTACACAACAATAGATCTATGCCCGGAGATATGGCCTTCTGGTGCTCTGCTGTTGGACATGACTATTCCCAACTGGAACAGCA
Source organism: Peromyscus attwateri (assembly GCA_902168425.1). Lineage (NCBI taxonomy): Eukaryota > Metazoa > Chordata > Mammalia > Rodentia > Cricetidae > Peromyscus > Peromyscus attwateri. Next base: position 32,064 of record CABHPP010148705.1, read on the forward strand.
CAGACTGGTGTGGTCCAAACAGCATTGACCAGTGTTTTTCCCATTCCGGATACCAGCACAGTTCAGGGATGCTTCCTCTTAAGAAACCTGAAATTGAGCTGACAGGAGCAAAGATATTTTAAAAAGAGACACTATGCCCCTGCTTGGCTATGAGATTATTGAGACAGTGGACCCCAAGGAATTGGAATTTCCCCAGGAATCTCCTGCTAGGGAGGGGAAAGGCTGTGATTCTGGTGCTTTCAAGAGGAGAAGTTTGCCATAGGATGAGACTTACCACAGTCTGACAACTTGTCAGACCTCAGTGTGGGAGAGCCTGGAGCCCAAACAATGACTAGTCAGTGATAGGCCAGACCACACTTTGACCAGGCCTGCTTAGTTATGCATTTCCCTTGTCTTCTGTTTAAACCTAAAACTCACGTTAGACCCCAAAGACAGACTCCGGATGCTATTGGATCCTTTTATTTGTTCCTTTCCCTAATGTGGTCATTAAATAAATTCCATTTATCTGCTTTTTACCATCATTTTTCTCTTTAATTGGCCTATTGAGGATGGGTGGCTGAGCCTAGCTTGTTAGGGCTGTGAAGTTCTAGACTTTAACTCCAATAGCTCTGGTAACAAGTCCACAGGGTCTGCGTGTTCCTGCAACCTGAAGGAACAGGAGCAAAGGGCTCTCGTGACCCAGACTTAACCTGCTTCTGCTGCTGTGCCACTGGGACCAGAGAAAGGCTTTCTAGAAACACCAGGATTGGAGAGAGTATGGTACCCCTCCTCTATCACCTCCATACCAAAGCAAAGCAAAATAATAATAATAATACCAAGCCAGGAGCAATAAAGCAGACTTCTTACATTTCCTAGAACAGTGTCTTCCATGTGTTTTGATGATGAATGTAAAAGTTTTTCCAGTAATATATTTTCCCCTTGTCTTTTTCCTGCGGTCCGTGCACTGAGACCTCTAAAGTGGCCCTACCAAAGCTCTAGTGGACAGTGAACCTCATGTTGCATGGGCATCCTCAGTGTGCCTGAAGGCTTCACTAGCCTGCTTCCCTATAACCCATGGCTGCCAATCTTCCCTGGCCATGAGCCTTGCCCACAGGACTACATGCTGTAAGTGGGAGGAAAACAAGTCATTAGTGATTTGTTTTTGGCTGTGCCCTGTCTGACCCTGTTCATCAAAACAGAACTCCCAGTCTAGGACTTAAATCTCCCTTCTCTCCTTTGCAGTCTTGTGGGGAAATGTCTGACCTGGCCATCAGCCCTAATCTTTATTATTATTATTATTATTATTATTATTATTATTATTATTATTATTAAAAAAAACCAAAACTTTTTTTCTACAATACAATCTGATCACACGTGTTCCCTCCCTAATTCCAGACCCTCCCCACTGCATAAACTGATGACATGACTGCCCCATGGTATGGTGAAGGGGAAGGTTTTTCTTATAGCTGTGAGAGGGAGAACAGCCAGAGGCATCTGGAAGAGTCCAGAGCAGAGAGAGAAAGGAGCAGACTGAACATGGCCAGCAGACTGGACCTGGACAGTGATACCTGCAAGAGAGGGGGGAATAGCAGGAGACAGAAAAGAGAGAAAACACAGGGAGAGAAGCAGGAGCGGAGCCCAGAGTGAACATAACGAGACTAGCAGGCTATAGGGAGAATGAATAGCTGGGGTGAGGGAAGCCCCTGAGCTGGAGGGAGTTTAGGGGAGGGGAGGAGGCTAGAGGGGCTAGGCTGCTAGTGTGGCCTGTGAAAAGTGTAACAGGAACTTATGATTCTGAGGGGGGCCTTTAGGCCACCATGAGCTTTGATATGCTAATAGGCACCACAGGTAGCCATAGGTCCCTTCTGCCAGAAAGAAGGGAAGTGACTTCTTTTGGTAGATGAGAACTAGTTTCACAATTTCCTGAGGAATTCTGGCTTTTAGCTAAGTAAGAGAAATTCTCCAGTAGTCCAGTTTGAGCTCATTGGACTGTATTTTGGAGTTTGGGCAGTTGGAGTTTCCTTTGGACCTAACACCCACCTCCCCACCTCCCCAACTCCATGCCCTTTCTTTCTCTCTCTTTAAAAAAACAAACAAACAAACAAACAAGGCTAACTGTCAATAAATCTGGAATCAGGGGATAAACTCCTTCAAAGGAAAACTCTGCAGACAGAATCCCAGAGGGTAGAAACAGCCACGCTCTGGCTTGACCCAACAAATACTTAGATACAGTTCTAATTCAGTCTGTTTTATCTTGCAAATAAGAAAATGGCTGAAGCTTGTTAGTTTATAAACCAAAGAAGTTTATTTAATTATAATTCTGGTAGCTACAGTTTACAAACAGCTAGGCACTAGCCTCCCAAACATGAATTCCTGGCTCTCACAACACAGCAGACGAGCAGAAAGAAAACTAGCAGAAAGGGCAGGAAGGACCAAAGGGACAAGGTGGCCTCAGTTTATAACAACCCACTCTCTGAAGACTAACTCTGTCCTTGAAGAGTTACATTAATTAATCCTTTCATGCAATGGGGACACAATTCCTTCCACTAGATCCCCATTTCTAAAGATCTACCTCTCTTAATTCTGTTACACTGTCACAGCTTATGACTCATGAATCCTTAGGAGGCATCTTATTTAGGGTTTCTATTGCTCTGACAAAACATCATGACCGAAAGCAACTTCGGGAGGAAAAGGCTTATTTCAGGTAACAGTCCATCACTGAGGGAAGTCAGGGCAGGAACTCCAGCAACATGGGACCTGGAGGCAGGAGCTGAAACACAGGCCATGGGGAAATACTGCTTACTGGCTTGATCCCTGTGGCTCATTTAGCCTGCTTTCCTATACAACCTGCCCGGGGTGACATGTCCCATAGTGAGCCGGGCCCTCCCACATCAATCATTAATCAAGAAAATGTCCCACAGGCCAATCTGGTGGGGAAAAATGTTTTCAAGTGAGATTCCCTCTTCTCAAATGAATAAAATCTAACTGTTTTGTGGGATACCCTGAAGCCTTACATGGTACTAAATATAAAGAAATACCTAATCCTTGCATGAATCAAGGAACACAATTGGTAGAAGACACGTGGTCTTTCCAGGGTAGGGACTCTTCTTTCTGACTGCATGAATACACCCTTTCTGGCCACAGAGTGCCCTGAGTGGAGGGGGTGGGCTGTGACTCAGGAAATGCAGCCTGATTTGGTTAAACAAATGAAGGGACAATCACAAGAGCTAACCATCCCCATCCCCTCCTCTTCTGCAGAATCAAGGAGAGTATGACTTGCTTCTGATACCCTAGAGGCAATGATTAGGTAACATGAGAGGACTTGAAGAGAAAACCAGCTACAAAAAGCTCTTTTGTAAGGGATAGACCTAATACATGTAACATATCTGGCTCCTATGCGTACTTGGTGATATCATCAGTAACAGGACTCTATTTATCTTCTAGTTTAAATGGTCCTAACTAAGATGTTCCTTATCACGAGCTAAGAGATCAAACACTACGATGTTAAAGCTCTTATTCCCTAGTGCTGGTGGCCATCACAGGTATCAAAGCCAATATTTGGTACCCTAGGATAGACTTCTGGGCACAAGCTGTCTAGTCCAAGCACAACTTTTCTGCATTCATATGCACCTCTCTTAATTCATCAAAAAAAGTTGTAAGCAGCTGCATGAATTCACAGCCCACACCATTGATCCCACCCCTTCAATGCCCCAAAATGGAAGGCCTACTCAGCAGCAGAAGGGAGGGAGTCTCTAACCCTATGGTTAGTCTCTAGCCCTCTGGATTCTTGGATCCACTGAAGAAGCGGATGTTTTTTATATTCAGCACCACATAGGGCCTCAAAATATCCCACCAAATCCTCAGGATTTGCCATGGTTTGAGAAATAACCACTGAGTAAATTACTGAAGAAAATAACAGTGCTTTCTCAGAGTCATGGTGAGGGTCTAGTTGGATCCAGCTTGTGCATGTGCCTCAATTCTCTGTTCTATTCACAATTAATACAAGCTCCCATCACCTCTCCATAGCGTTCCACTGCAAATCAAATTTTAAAACAGGTTTTGGCAGAGACAAAGCAGCTCCAAACTGTTGATCAGGGAGGTCAGTTAAAACGCCCCTGTAATTGTCCAAATGAGAAATGAGGGTCTTTGTTCAGGTGTCGGTGATGTGAGCAGGAGCAGAGAGTCAGAAATTCAGGGAGAGCTGTGGATGTTGCTGATGGTTTGGGTGTGCACAGTGAGAGTCAGGAATGATGTTGAGAGTCTTGGGCTCAGTAACCTTTTACTAAACCATTTGTTTTCCATCATCACATCTATATGTCAGCAGAAGCACCACTAGCCCCACACAAGGAGAGATTCAACCCAGCAAGATGGACCCATGAATGTGTTCACAAATGCAAATATGGTTGTAGTCAGAAGTTTTCTCCGATTCTGCCTGACCCTACAGTCCCTCCCACGTCCTGCAGCCGCTTGATTCCAAGTAAATACACAGAGGCTTATATTAATTATAACTGCTTGGCCATTAGCTCAGGCTTACTATTGACTAGCTCTTACACTTAATTTAACCCATAATTCTTATCTATGTTTAGCCATGTGGCTTGGTACCTTTTCTTAGTTCTGCCTTGACATCTTGCTTCCTCTGTGACTGGCTGGTGACTCCTGACTCAGCCCTCCTCTTCCCAGAATTCTCCTCTCTGCTTGCCCCACCTATACTTCCTGCCTGGCTGCTGGCCAATCAGTGTTTTAGTAAACCAGTGTACAAGAGCATTATCCCACAGCATATGGTATATGGAGGGGTATACTTGGCCCAGGACTCATGCCTCCCATGGCTCCTAGTGAACCTGCTTGTCCTGCAGAGACTTGGGTGCAGAAAGAAAAAACAATACAAACTAAATTATTTAGATAGAACATTACCATCAAGAAAATATCCCCACCAGAATGACTCTCAGAGTCCACATGCCATCCCAAGGGTTTCTGAACTCCAGCAATTCTAAAGGAACATTTCTTTTTGTCTTTGCAAAAGAAAAATGAATCACTTTGAAGCTTTTTTTCCCCTTCTGTCCCTGCTATATGTTTTAGCATCAAGGCACAATAAATAGGAGGCTTTCTGGGGAACAATGTTTCATTCTGCAACAACAGACATGGGTTACTCAAAAAAAAAAAAAAAAAACCTCTCAACAAATGCCCACGTATTTTTGCAGCCTAAAAGGGAAGGCAATGCTTTGAACTTGGCCCATCAACCTTTTTTTTCAGCTCTAGGTCACAAGCAGAGTCACATGCAGTGGCTCCTGGGGGCTCTGCGGAGAGTCACCATACAACAGACAGGCATTTCCTTTTTCTTTAAAGCCTTGCTGAGTTTCTACCCACTCCTTCCTTTGTTCCTAATGGTATTGCTTCGGTCATCAGCACCAATTTCTTCCACATAGGAGAGGAGACTGCCTTTTCCTCAACTGTGATCAGAGGCTGCAAGTCGCTGAAGGTGTTTTTAAACTGCAGATTCCTAAACCCCATCCCAATGACACTAAACTAATACATTTCGGGGGAGACCTGAACACCTGCTCCCCAGATCATGTTTATAGGCAGTACATCCAAGTTAAAGAATGTTAAGTGCTAGTTTAGAGAAGGCCTCCCTGGACATGAGCTTGAACAGGTCACCTTCATCTCCTCAAGCGAAACTCTCTTTTCTCGGCTGTGAAATAAAGAACATGGATCAAGGAGATGGACTCTCCTCCTAGTCCTAAGTTTTATGAATAGCCACATCTTTGCTGGTATGTAGATTCTGCCATTGCATTTTGGTTCATCACTATTTGCTTGTGTGTGAGAATGATAATACATCCTTCTACCCAGTGACACACAATGATGCTGCCTTCCTCCCAAGACTGGAGAAGAAACTGAAATGGTACAAGAATGTGTTCTGTATACATCTTAGCTTCTTATGCAAACAATAATTATTATTGAAGATTGTGAAATTGGGAGATGACAAGTAAATACTTCAGGAAGTTAATTTTAAGTAAATATTATATTTAAATCATTGGATTTTCCTCATTCAAAGGAATATCATCTTTGATTTGGTATGTTAACCCCCTCTGACATTGCATACTCAAGGATCCAGGCTCAAAAAAACAGACAGTAAAGGATGGAATGACCATCACAGAAACATGGGAATACTTTCTATGTTTCTCCAACAGCCAAATCATGTGATCCTCACAATTGACCAGTCATGGTATCCTGCAGGTGAGGAAATAAATGAAAATGAACCTCATGCCATATGGACAGTATGTTCTAGAAACCAGAAGGACAGGTACATTCTGCTTTCAAAGATGACTTCTCACCTCTCACTTCTTACCCAGTAGGACACTCTGTAGTAGGACATTGCCGTCTAGACCTGTGTCTGCCTCTTGCTTTGACTGTGTAGGTGTGGTGAAACCACCGCTAACTCTCCTGCCGATTAAAACAACAGAAGGGTAGACTTACTCCTGCTCCTTGTGTGAGTAAAGCAGGCAAAAGTGATTTGAACGATATCCAAAAATTACATTCTTCACTTATTTATTCTTAACTTTGCAGTGATTACATGATATCATCAGCACTTTAAAGTGGATTTCTTTCATAGTATAAGCATTGCTTTATAATTTTCCATGTCACATTAAAATCCGTATCCCAGCTGGTTGATTTCTTCTGTGTCTTAGCCTGACTATAATGTACAAAATTTACATTGAATGATGTTACAGTTTGGGAGTACTTATAAAATATTGGTCATGAAATAACCTTTAACATCCAGTATTCAGTAACTCAGCACAAATTCAGCTATCAACTGAAATCTCTAGATTCTCTACTGTAGAGTTTTACATATTTCGTCATTTGAAAAACAAAATATTTTACACATAGATATGTAAAATAGAAGTGAAAGCAATTTACTTTCATTTTATCAGCTAAACAAATGTAATTCTACATTATGTATGTATATTAAAGGTTGCATCATTTTTAGGCAATCTATGTATAATACTGAACATTTAAAGTATGATAAAACATGTGCTTGTGAGAGATGGTTCAGCAGTGAAGAGCACCAACTGCTGTTCCAGAGGACCTTGGTTCAATTCCCAGCACCCACATGGTGGCTCACTGTAACTCCAGTTCCAAAGGGACCTTCTTCTGGCCTCCACAGGCACTACATGCATATAGTACACAAACAAACACGTGGGCAAAACACCCACTCATGAAATGAAAATAAGTAAATCTCAAAAAATATGACAGAACATGACTAATATTCATTTTCTCATGAGTTTGCTAGCTAAATACGTGGTCAGCATACTGTCTAGTTTTAGGTAATAGCTCATTTCTTGAATTTTATTTTTTTAATTTCATTATTGTAATTAAATTAAACTTTACACTACATTTGTTGATAATTCTTAAGGTTTTTCCTAAGTGATTTAGCAACTATTGCTTTGTCATCCACAAATGGATTAGCAGTTTTCAGATTTCCCCAACAGAGGCCTTTTGTGGAACAGTAATTACAAATGACTTTGAAGTATTGTGAAAAATAATTCTTGCATGTATTTTTGTTCAAGTGCAGTGAGATTGGCAATTCAGAAAATAAAGGGTACATTTCACAGCTGACATTTTATGTGCATTCCAAAAGCGTTTCAACCCTTTTAAGCATGTTAGCTTTATTACAGAAATTAAAGATGAGCCATGGAGCTTTGAAAGCAGAGTTCATTCAAAACTAAAAATACATCTATGTGAGCTCAGAGATACATTCTTCCAAGAACATCTAGCCAAATTTTAATCCCTAAGAACTGCTCATTTAAGACTACAATCAAACATTGATTCATTTATTTGTTACTTCACTGGTGAGTATCAGGTTCATGGCCTTGAAAATTCTAGGCAAGCACTTCTCCATTGGGCAATATCCCCAGCTTTTCAGACCATCTTTTGAAGAATGTCCCTTTAAGTAAACTATCCTGTTAGCATCAAATAATAAAGACCCTCATTATCTTCTCATTTTTCGTGCTAAGCTAAAAATTATCTTTTGGCTGGTTGGTTTCTTCTGTGTCTTACTTAGACTCAAATATGTAAAATTTGCACTGGATTGTATTAGACTTTTGGATGTATTTTAAAATATTGGTAGCGAAATAACTTTTAGTATTAGGTATGGTGTAGCTCAGCACAAATTCAGTTACAAGCTGAAATATCTAGATTTTCCATTGTTAACATTTATATATCGGATTGTCATAATAAACTCGAAAAAGAGAAGAAAATAAAAATAATACATCTTATAGATAAACAAAAATAGAAGTAAAATGTCTTAATGTTACTTATTTTATTTATTGGTGAAATAAATGTAATTGCCTATATAATGCCCTTAATATAAACTTGGATAAATTATATGACAATATAATTTAAGTATGAAACCACTTAAATAAAATAGAAAGTCATACAAAGCATTACTAACACATGAATTTCAATGTTTATTTATTTCTATGTGTATAATGAGTGTTTTGCCTGCATGTATGTGTGTGTACATGTATGCAGTAGCCCTAGAGGCTAGAAAAGGGTATTGGATCCCCTGGAACTGGAGTTACAGACCACTGTGAGCTGCCATTGCAGATGCTGGGAACTGAACCTGGGTTTTCTGTAAGAGCAGTAAGTGCTCTTAACTACTGAGCCCTTTCTCCAGCTCCCGGCACATAGGCATTTTAACCTGTCCTTGACAATTTCTTTACTTTTAAGTTTTATACCAGATTATGCCATTTTATGTTTTATAACAGCCTCTTGGAAAGAGCTGATCATATTTGAGTATATTTTGTTATGGTTGTTCTTTTTTTTTCTTTATTTATTTTTTGAGACAGGGTCTGGTGTAGCCCAAGCTGGCCTTGAACGTACTGTGTAGCCAAGGCTGGTCTGCACCTCCCAAGTTCTGGGAATACAGGCATGTGCCATCATGCCCACCAATTCTCGAATGCAGATGCGTTTATGATAAATATGCACATATGTAGATTAAATGTTTCAAGAGAGATATTTGAGAAGCGTATGACTAGCCTCACATGAACTATTTTCATATTACACTTATCAATAAAGCAACAATGGGGACTAGAGGCTATGCTTCAGATATTGTCCATTTACCATCTAAAGACGTATTATTTTTATATTTTAGGGTCTTTAAGGCAATATGCAGAACAGAGGTGAGCAGTGACATTTCGAACTCTGGTAGCTAAGCCTCACTTTCTTAAATATCCAGCGAGGTAGTGGTAATGGCACTAACTTAACAAAGATGTTGAGGAGGCCTGCTAAGCATTCTCACGTGCGGTGGTAGCCGTTTGGTTTCCATGGGAGGGCTTATACAATAACAGTTCATCTTTTTCACAATATCGAACAATCAAGGTGGGGCAGGGCCGGTTCCTTGGAGGATTCTCTTCCCTATGGTAGATGGTAGCCTCTTTGCAGTGGCCTTATAATCTTTCTGAATACAACTCTCTTCTTCCAAGGAGAGCAGTGACCCTGGATTAGGGTCCACTCTACCTCATGCTAGCTTGCAATCAATTGTTGCAATTGATTGCAAGCTAGCAATCAATTTCCATACACCAGTCACATTCTTAGATACCTGGATTTAAGATTTCAACATTTTGAGGGATGGGATGATGATATGGCTCAGCCCATAACAATGGGCAACCATAAAGTTTTACAGAATGGCAAAATCAGCCATAGTCACCAATCGAATCCACACTATTTTATGGATGAACAAGCTGAGACCAAAGAGGTAAGGTCTCATTAATATTAATAATTAAAAATAATTAAAAATTAATAAATATTAACTTACGTCTGAGCTAAGAATTTAGGTCATAGAAACTTGGTCTCTGGCTATCAAGATGGTTTAGCTGGTTAAAAGGCAGCTGTCATCAAATCTGGTCACCTGGCTTTGACCCCCAGGACACACAGAGTTGAAGGAGAATGCCCATTCTAACAATTTGTCCTCTGACTTCTACGCTTGTGAGCACACACCCACACCTAATGGTACACGCTCGTGCACAAATACATAAATAAATAATTGTGGTAAAAATCGATTAAAAACTCGATCCTTTAGATTCTTTTCCAGTGGTTGCGACAAAATACTTTGACAAAAGCAACTTAGGGGAGAAAGGGTTTTATTCTGGCTCGAAGTTCCAGGTGACAGCTGTCATCGTGGGGAAGTCACAGTGGAGGATGCCACAACAGATGGTCGCTTTCATCCACAGCAAATAAAACAAAAACAACAACAAAACAAAACAAAACAAAAAACATCAACAACAAACAAAAAACGAAAATGAAGCAGAGAGTACTGCTCACTGACATGGCTCCCTCTCCCTTTTTCATTCGGTGCAGATCCCAGGATGTGAAATGGTGCCTCCCACCTTCAGGATGGGCCCTCCAATCTCAGTTATCTCAATTTAAAAACATCCCTCATCGACATTCCCACAGTCCAACCTAATCCAGATAATCCCTCATTAAGACTCCCTTTCTGAGCCATTCCAGATCCTGCCAAGTTGGCAATTAAAATGAACCATTACAATCTTCAGGCAGATTTCAATCATCAAATAATTACTCCTTACTCTATTACTTCCTTTCCTTCTCGCCCTAACAAAATACTCAACAAGAGCAATCTCATAAGGGGAGGATGGTTTTGGCTCACAGTTTGAGGATGCAGTCTGTCACAGCAGGAAGGTGTGGCAGTAGGAGGGAGGCATGACTGGTGACAGTGTGTCCCTGTCAGGAAGCAGAAATCAATGAACTCGGATGCTCAGCTTGATCAGTTTGGTTTCTCTTTCCCAATGTGTATTTAGTACAGGACCCTCAGCCATGTGATGATGATGCCCAGATCCAGGGTGGGGCTTTCTTTCTCTGTAAACCTCTCTAGAACACCCTGGTGATTCCAAATTAAATCAGCTTGACGGCATTCTTTGCTGTCACATGATCTCTTCAGTCAACTTTGTTAAATCGTATTTTTCTTAAGATCTGTTGAAAAGAAATCTTTCTCAACTTTAAAGGCACATAGACATTTCTTTAAAAGTTAATTTGATGAAGTGTTCTGCTTATCTAACTGCATCCAATTGTGTGTCCTAATGACCCATTAATGTGTGGATTGCCTAGGCCCTAACGATTTTGTAAGTTTTCTGGTGAAACAAAAACACAGCCATACAACACTGTTAAGACAGTATTGCTCAAAACCCTTGTTGGCTCTGAGGCAAGTGTGTTGTATACATGGGCGAGTATCACCAACTCTGTGGGCATCAGTTCATTCCTCTACGACAATGAGTGAGTGACGTTATATTAGATGAAAAGCTGTTCAAATCACCGGGTCATCAGTACTGGTTTCTGCCTGCCTTTGTTGCCTGTACTCTCTGGACAGTGGGTCGGGGGTAGTGTGTGCTGCTTCCACTGTCTGGTGCAGGAGGACAGGGTGGGCTCAGACTGGCAAGTATAGTTTTATATTTTATGTATTTATTTATTGGGAGTGTGTGTGCAAACATTCAGGGAGTGCATACTGAATTCAAAGGATAAATTGTAGGGTTTTGTTCTGTTCTTCTATCATATGAATCCTGGGGCTCAAACTCAGGTAGTTAGGCTTGGCAGCAAGTGCCTTAACCCACCTTGATGGACTGCAAATATTTTTTTTATAGAATGTCTACAGACAATTCTGGAATTCTGATGTCCTGGTTTTAATGGATATTAAAGTATAGAGATCAAGCCATGTCTGGCCCTAAGTTAGTCCGTATTGTATAACACAGTAATTTTATGGTTTTTTTTTTCTTCAGGATGTGCCTTACCCTGGGACACTGTATTTCACAATCTGCAATAGACTCCATTTTATGAGTGTAGTTTAATAGACACTGTAAACAACACCATCTCAGTCTGACACTACCTACGAGGCATCGATTGGCATGTAACTTGTTTCTAAAAGCAGAAAGAGGGCCACATTATAAATTTATATGTATTGAGTCTGTAAGAGCATATGGCATCCTATTATCCTAGTAGGAAAGTTGGGTCTGAAGACTTGTGGGGCACACCAGACTGAATAAAGAATGTAACACCCTTACTTGGACCCCATAAAGGCTAGGAGACAACACAAACATGTCATTTGACAATCCAGAGTGTGGCATCAATGGAGACAGGCAGAAACCTGACCCTCCCTGTTGTTAATGTGGCCTCCTAGCATCCCCACCACCTTCTGCCTGTTTGTTCAAATGTCTGTTTGTCTAGATCCCATAGTGCTCTCCACTCTGTAGCCTCCATGGTCCTGCACTTTTGGCCACACTATTTGATCCTGAGGCTCAACTCAGTTCTGATCCAGCAGCCTGATTCTACAGCAGCAGCAGCAGCAGCAGCAGCAGCGTCCCCCTAGACCTCCAGGTTTGCTCTCTTGTTCTTCATCCTCATCACTGTCTTAAGTTCTGCTTCTCAGGCCTCTCTGAAAGTCCTTACAACCCCACTGCAGCCTCCTTAACCCTCTGCAACCAACCTACGTACAAATACATAGAATTGTTTCCTCTGTGATGTGTGGGGCGGGATCTGAGAGTTCGCATTAGTAATTAAGATGGGGAGGAAGACACCTGTGTTTGCTTTGGCTAGGTATCAAGGAAAGTGAATTACTGGCCAAACTGCTTCAATGCAAGTGCAAATATTACACATTTGTGTTCTCCAGTCAATGCTGACCTTTTAGAAAGACGCAAATATATACATCTTTTCCAGATGCATACACTCGTGACAATTAGCCTTATGCATTCGGGTTTAAGTGGTTCTCAACTTTTCACGGAGAACTTTCTGTGTGTGGGGGAGTGGGGAAAACTTGCTTCCAGCTTAAAAGCCTTGGGTCTCTTCGCTGGATAGCCACACTCATAATTGCTGTAGAAATAATGGTCATAGACATCAGATGATCTCAAGGACATAATCAACTCTCAAAAATGCCTTAACACCTTGGGAAGAGGCATGCCAAGGGAAGTAACAAGTGCCTTGGGGAAACGGGCAGCTGTGCTGACTTCCAAAGATAAAGGGCATGATGCCAAGTACCCAGTGAGTGCCCTTGCTGTGGGCTGTTCTGTATGGCAAATGTGTTCCTAATAAAGCACTGATTGGCCGGTGGCTAGGCGGGAAGTGTAGGCGGGACTAACAGAGAGAATAAAAAGAGCAGGAAGGCAGAAGGAGACAGCCTGCCTGCCAGCCTGCCTGCCAGCCTGCCTGCCAGCCAGCAACCGCCAGGACAAGCAGCATGTAAAGATGCCGGTAAGCCACAAGCCATGTGGCAAGGTACAGATTTATAGAAATGGATTAATTTAAGATATAAGGACAGTTAGCAAGAAGCCTGCCATGGCCATACAGTTTGTAAGCAATATAAATCTCTGTGTTTCCTTGGTTGGGTCTGAGCAGCTGTGGGACTGGCAGGTGAAAGAGATTTATCTTGACTGTGGGCCAGGCAGGAAAACTCTAGCAACATGCCCTCAGAAGGCTGAGTGAAGCAGAGGTTCCGGATCACTGGTCCTCAACCTTCCTAATGCCACGACCCTTTAATACAGTTCCTCATGTTGTGGTGACCCCCAATTACTTTTGTCACTACTTTGTAGCTGTAATTTTGCTACTGTTACGAATCATAATGTAAATATCCATGTTTTCCCCATGGTCTTAGGTGACCCCTTTGAAAGGATCCTTCGACTCTCCCCAAAGGGGTCATGATCCACAGGTTGAGAACTGCTGCTCTGGATAATTGAGGGTAGTTTGGAACTAGTAGGATCCACCATAGACAGTCACTGGAGTTGGTTAGTACAGATGTGAACCATCCAGTCTGTGGCAGCTAGCTAGGCTTGCTGCTGCAAACACCAGAAGGACACGTGTGCAGACAGCTAGGACACACTCAGAAAAACCCTTCTCTCTGACTCCCTTTATGAAACCTCAGCTACCTGGCATTAAGGAGGATCTGAAAATATTAAGCCGAAAATACCAAAATTAAATAAATTTGAATTGTGTGCCTCTAAGTAGCACGATGAAATCTCCGCCACCTGCTCTGCCCCATCAGGGGTGAAAAAGCATCCCTTTGTCCAGCGTGTCCACACTTTGAAGGCCACCCTGTCACTGAGCAGTGTCTCGGTAACCCACCTGACTACTATGGCATCGCAGGGCATGTGTTCAGGTAATTTGGCCTGACTTAACAATGTCCCAAAGCACAAGAGTAGCAATGCTGGTAATTTTCTCACCGTGCGTTTTACTGAAGGACTCCCCTGTCTCCCTATTAGTAGCTGGCCTCTGTGGCATGCTGCCCACCCATGACCAAGAGTGCCCATGCCTGTGGCAGACAGCCATGTCAAGAACTGGTAAAGATTCCCCTCTTAACATAGCCATGTTTGAACTATCCTAACATTGGGGTTTCTGATCCCCTAACTGGGAGAAGAAAGATACAGAACAAAGATAACTGATGTCAGAAGATACGTTTGTGATTTTTTTTTTTTTGATAATCCTTAAAAAAAATATTTAACTCTCCCCGTGACAAGGATAAAATGCTTCATTGCTCAAGATGGGAGAACCTAACCTGTGAAAAGGCTGTCCTTAAGTGAGTGTTCTACTTCCTTAGGTTACTGGAGGCTTGACCCCCACCAGCGTATGAGCTAGCTTGTCATTGTATCTCTCCTTAATACTTGCCAGAGGAGTCAGAATTAGTCAGGGGGAGGTAGCCCTTTTGGGCCCATTTTCAATTATCAGAAGATTTAGCAGGCAGGGGTAGGGTCTCAGCTCATCCTAGCTGCCCTACAGCCCCCGAGTTCATCCCTTTTATCTCTTTCTAGACATCCCCCCATCTCAGTATGCCACACTGCACGGGCTAAATAAACCCGTAAATCTAGCTTTTGTGTCTAGCTAATCCTTTTATTTCCTAAATCTTACTTAATCCAAACGGCTTCCTTTCATCTCTCCAACTGTCCACTGGGTCACTCTCATAAGCCATCACCCATGCTTGCAAGCCCAGAGAGATGTGAAAAGATTCCCAGAGTCTCCTGGACTCTTACTAGACCCCAGGGGGTCCGGTAACACCTGCCAAGTAGCATATCTTGCAATGGCCACTGCTGGGATCCTTGTCGTCAAGTCATGTACAGGGTCATGTGGGGAAGTCACCTCCTGTAGCCAACTAAATAGCCTGTCCTTTCTGGCACACTCTGTGATCAGGGAAAGAAAAAGGCTAGAGCGCTGGTCTCCCAAATGCAGCACTACTATTCAAGGGCAAAGCCAAATTAGGTTCGAGGAAACATAAAACAGACAATTTATATTACATGAATTTGATTTTTGTCTGATTTAAGTGAATATGTGTTGTAGGTTTGGGGGTGCATGGAGAATAACCAGGGATACATTTTCCTATTTAATAGGTGCCAATAGGCAAGTCTTTGATATCCAGGATGAGCATTTACATTTCTGCTTCTAGATGCTTACTTGTAAAAACAGATACGAGGTGATTAAGCTCCTGGTAACGTCACTTATAATTCTTAGCAAAATCCTTCTTCCACTGAGGCCTCATCCCTGTGCCTGCCTCTAGCCTCGGCTGCTCTGAGAGCTCCTGTTCCTTCCGGCTTAGAGACTGACATTCTGTCTGTTCACATTTTGTCTGGATTTATTAGTTCCATTTCCACGAGAGTCGCTGAAATGTCCCTGGACCTGGACTTGTGAGTGTTGCACCCATTTTTAACTCCTTTCCTAGCTAGTCTGATGTCAGCTAAGCCATGAAAGCCCCCAGGATATAGTTTTTTTTTTTTGTTTTGTTTTTTTATCAAATGCAAGCTGGGAAAATTGTATCAACACTGAAGAATGTGGCAAAAATAGATGAGACAATAGAGTAAGTGATGAAGAGAGTAACACAGGATATGTTACAAAGCAAATGCAAACCTGGATGCTAGAGCCTGATGCCTACAAAGTTTTCATGAAAGCTTGGTGAATGCAAGATGTCCACAGTCTATAGTGTGAAAGGAGGGGGCCATGATTCCATGGGCATCATTCCTCCACTGGGATGTAATTATGAAGATGTTGTGAGTGTCCTTCCTGATCCTGTCTTCCAAGAACCTGAAAATCATCCAGTCAAAATATAAGGAAGGAAAAGGGTATCTCCCAGGACAATGAGATTATCAGACAAACTTTTGCTTTAATAAACTGATATGTGGACCAATCTGTAGTACTCTTGTATAAGACAAGTCAGTGGGGCTGAGCGTCAGAGGCAGGTAGCTCAGGTTATCCAACTCTCCAGGATGGAGATGCGGTGCAGGGGGGGG